>JAOPUG010160811.1:0-17831 GCA_027564375.1 Micropterix facetella | reverse complement strand
AGAACTAAGAAGTAATAAATGACTATGATTATAAATGTATTTTACTGTATTAATTTCTAGTATTTTAGTCAAAATAGTTGCGTTTTTCTTGTATCGAACGATCGGCATTTGAACTGAATTTCGGCCAAAGCTGAAGTTCGTTTCAAATCGCCGAAATTCGGTTAAATCGAATATGAAACGAATTTCGGCCCATCCCTACAAAAGAGCTGCAGAATATACTACAAAAATGTTAGCTACTATAGCCTTATTCTCAGGAGCTATATTTTTCATATACCTTCTAATTTAGGCGAAAAATAATAAACAAAGAAATTTTAGAAAGGAATTTTACAATTTGGAATAAAACATAATGTAAAATTATAAAATAAGAAATAAAAAATAATTCAACTATATGAAACTCTAAATACTAAATTTAATTTGCGTATATACAGATCAATTTATTTTTGATATTAATTTAAAATATTTTGACTTTATTATTGGTAATCCTATTTTGTACTTTCTGATATGAATGCTGTATATTTCGAGAATAAACACATAAACTATAGTGATAATATTTAATAATAGTAGAGGGAATGTAAAAATAAATGATATGAGTATATTTGTCGACCCGGCCAAAGGTTTTGATACTTTATCTACCACACGACAGACTGCTCGACAAACTTGTACAAATTGGAATTAACAATAAAGAACTCTACTGGTTTGCAAGCAACACTACTGGACGTAAACAGTGCGTAAAACTCAATGGCGTAACTAAAGATTGACTAGTAGATAACTATGGGATACCCAGGAAACATAGAAAATTGCCTACAATACTATTTCACATATTATAGATATATTGATGACTTATGTAGATACGACAAACCAGAAAACATTGCATCTTTTGCAGAAGAGTCAGTACTTTTATTCGAAGACAGGTCTTTAGAAAGCATTAAATAAACCAACAGCTCGACTTAGACAAATATTGTACAAGCTGTGAAACGAACACTTAACAAAATTAAATAGAGGTGATATGGAATACGTGTCTTTCAAGCATAGATAGCGAGCGAACACAAAAGCTGGACAATAAACTACTTGGGCCAGCCATTAAAATGAACTTCAAGCATAAAATATTTATGAATAGACAACTACTTTCGACGGCATAAAGAAATCGATACAAGTGCAAGCAGACTAAGAAAATTAATTATTTTTTTAAGAATATACTTGATATATTGAGTTATAATGAGACATATTGAGCCCCACTGGGCTAAAATACTTGAATATTTGGAAGGTGGTGTCTACAACCCAACCCCAGTAAAATAGTGCATATATGTTTCCATCTCAGTATTTGCCAAGCCTCGAATAAACGAAGTCTTAAGTTGTGTGGTGAGCCGATATCGTATGAGGGATGGGATGGGATATAATGTACTGATGCATATATATTGGATGGGATTTAAGCCCGGATGGTTAGCAAACCATCAGCCTGGAATTAGTGTACTCGATGGAAGAATACTGCGCCTATATAGGGTCGAGTAGCCACACCAATCTAGTAGATACTCAATTGAATTAGACAACTTTGATTGTCACCTGCTACGGGCGAAATCGTCTATCCCGGAGTGTTTCAACGAACTTTATCGTTATATCAAAACGAAGTGAAGCACCGGACTTAATGGACGTATACAATTCTAAGTACCAAGCTTCACCACTGCCCATCAGAGACCTATGCCTTACTGCGAGGCACAGGAAATTGCCACCCTGCGGTCAGCCACACCTTCTGACTCCCAGACTTGGTCGGATTCCTCTAACCACCCGTCTGGTCATGGGTTCGAGGTCGCTTGTGCGATCCTCTGCCTCAAGCGAGCGGCAACTCCTCACTGGAATTATCGCGGATACGGGGAGTCCTTTGCTCGGCAACTTTCACCCGAGATCGGGTGGCCCAAGTATCGTTTCTAAGAAGGGTAGGCAGATTGAGGTACCTACTTACCCCCGCTTTCTTAAGAAGCATACGCTTCTAAACCCCTCCGGGTATCAGTCAGTGATGACACGACCGGTTTGCCCGCTCCGTGCGCCAACTGTCCAGTTCCGCCCGAGTTTCCGTCCTCAGATCCACCGCATAGCGGGTTAACCAGGTTGGTCCCTCTTCGAGGAGTCTCCCGGATAGGAGCTGACCCACAAGCTGAGCCGACCAAGTTGACATAACGGCCATCATAGCCCAGGCTATACAGAACCGTTAAGAACCAATTGAATTAGACAATGAGGCTTATTACTCGACCTGCAGGCCTACAAAGACAGAGTGGCTTACCGTGCAATAGCATATTATCACTCCGGAAATCCGCTGCAAAGTGGTTACTCTCAATGAATATGAGAATTTGCTATCAATGCCGGATCTTTCGATCCCCGAAGATATTTCCAACCACCAAGTCCCGCCACCCTTTTTCCCAAGCATGGCTGAAAGAGCAACAATTTGACGCTAAGCAGGTATAACTTGATGAATAGGACGTTGGGGACGCTACCAATAAGAGCCTAAGCCCCTAGGGTTCGAACTGCCTCGGCCACTGTAGTCCAGAGTAAAAATCGAATAAATACGAGTATTACGATTTACTAATTATACAGCAGATGTAAGTTTGAATAAATAAATGTAATGGAATAAAATAATAAACTGGCAGGGGAAAACCCCCAAGGGGTTATCAAACTTCGGCCAATATCTATAATCCCTAGGTTTTCATCGCATCGGTACCAGGCGCTCATGCGACGACGCAATAAGGGTGGGGCTCGCGTTATGGTTGCGGGCCGCAGCCATTTCGGCCGATGGTCTAGCTCACTTGTCAGATTCTAAAATAGAAATATTAAAGAATTTTCGATCGCCATCTATTGGGTTAAATACAAGAAAGCTAGTTGCGATATTCGATAGAATTTTTATAATTTTAAAAATAGGTTCAAAATACAACGAGAGGCCTCTTATAGAATCATAGTGCTTTAATACATTATTTTTGCTATTTCGGTAGAGAGGTGGTAGCCGTAAACTTAACTGACGTGAAACAAAAAAAACAGTAGATCGTATATACCCCAAAATAAACCGGCCTCGGTGCATTGGTCATAACTATCGATTGGCGTAAGATTTTTTGAAATCGGACGTAGTTTACCCGAGCTATCGTGCATAGTAATAAAATCTTGCAGGATTGTAAAACTTGCACCCCTCGGGGGGGGGGGGGAGTAATACCCGATGACTATTATCAGTTAGGTCCTTACCTATGTAATCACGTTTTTCATACTGTCCAATTTTGATATCATGAATGTCAGCTTCAACATTGCGTCGATATGTGCATTGTTGTACTGAAGCAACACCCAAAATAAAGGGATTCTAATATCTGTATAAAGTAGCCGCACACAGTGGTTGAATTCAGTAGATACAGCTAATATCTAAAACGCAATATCAGCCAGAAGTAGATCATGGTGAGGGTCTATTCTTAGAATTTGACAGAATCGCAGTTTTGGTTATTCTAGTGTTGGCATAGAGCAGATAGGGCACTTTTAGAGCTAGCCCAAAGTGGTGTTTGGACCTGAAGAGAGTCGATGGGTCGGCCGGTTTGGCCAAGGACAACCAAGATTTTAAGCTAGCTGTCACCAGCGCATCTAGCTGGGACAGTTGGGTTTTGGTAAAATCATAAATGAGAAAGGGCCATGAAAAATGAGAGGTTAGGTAGTTGCCATAGATTCAAGCCTTTCTAGGACCAGAAATTAGCAAAGCATCTATTTTTGTCAGGCAACTACTAAAATGTTCTGTTACCTGAGGTCTTTACCCTAATAGGTGATTTTCCTGCCGAGGAATTTAAAATGTTTATTTGTATCAATTAGGGAGGTACTGGAGCCCTTATAGACCAATTTGGGGTCATAGGAGGTGAATTTTGTGTATAAGGGCGAGTCCAAAGCAAAAACATTTGGAGGGCTTCACCTTTATACAACCTGACCAGTCACAGAAAAACTGTGACTCGAAAAGGTGGAAACGCTGCTCTAAACGTTACAATTAAAATATCTATTATATGATATGATATACATCACTCATCATTTCGGAGGAAGTGATGTCACTTCGCAGTGAAAAATCTCAGTTACTGCATACAACCACAGTCTAATGAATACAAAAAAAACTTACAAATTCAATTCCGGGTAGAGGATCGAGAGACATACCGCACAACTCTGATTCGATTGTCTTTAATAATTGCATAGCTGGCTCGCGTGTCGTAACCAAATATGGGGTTGAATCCCTGAGATAAAATAATAAAAACTAATAAGTTGAAATGACAAGTACATTTTAAAATGCTGGTAGAGGCGTAGCTCTTCACACACAAAAACGCCAATATATATATTAGTCATGCAATTTAAATGGTGATGCAATTAATATCGTACAGAGTGCTGATTGAATAGATTTTTGAAAAAATGTTTAATACCAAAGTTATTATGATTTAAAGATTTTTATCAAAATCTAACGGACTCTTAATAGTGGCATATTACACAGTAAGGTTGGCCACCGCCGCTGTTACCCATTCTTCAATAACATTTTCTGCAAGTCTACAGACACAGGTGATGATTTCACTACCTTGAGCGGACACAGCTGGCTGTTTTACAGAATATCTTCTTCCGAGAAACTAAGCAATGACTTGATTGGATTCAGGTTTTTATTTCTCTCTATAATTAAGCTATCCAAAATTGGCATCCTTAAGATTCATCTAAACAAATATCTATAAGCGGAACAGTTAAAGTATTGCCTCTAGCGGCTACTGGTCAAAATGAGATGACAATTTGCAACAAGATCATGAGTCCGACAAATGTCATCAACATAAGCAGTCTTAGAAGCAAACAAAAAGGGATAAACTGGGATGTATTGACGCGATGACTGGAATAAAATCAATCTACTAAATAACGACCCGAGGGTGAAGGTCGTGCCAAGAGTGGACCAGTCTAAACTGCCTGCGCAAGGGTTTGGAAGATACACATATAGGTTATGTTCATGTTTTCCTTATTGCTTATGTAACCAATTACAATTTATAAATGTACGATCGATCATACTGGTAAAACACTAACTGAATGTACGCGAATAAATAAATATGCACAAGTGAGGCCTCTTGAGCAGCCCGAAATGTGACTGTCCAGCCGCTTAGCACTTGATGAGTCATATCGTACAGGAGTGCCTGCTGAGGGCGTTCAGTGGTGGACTACACATGCCACATCTACTCACTCCAAATTTAATGCAATGGCAAAGTGAATTAGATTTAATAACCTGACAATATTTTATTTTTTGGTATAATTTAATTGAACTCAATTCCATATGATAATAATAAATCTATTCAAATTGTTTCACTTTTTCACCATTATCTAAACCTTCCTGCAGCAATTTCAAATGTTGGAATATTACTTTTAAATCTTGGTGTATCTTTTTAAATTTTCTAATACACTTTCATCAATCGGCTGAATCCAAAATTTCAATCTCCGCTACACCGCTCATTCTTTTCAGGATGTGATAGAGCATTATCCAGGAACAGGTGAGCAACCAGGATATGCTCGGATATAACCCCGAACTTGAATAAAGCAGGCTTGGATAACCTAAACTCTACTGTAGATGGATTTTAGGATAATGTCCTACATTATAATTAAGAATTGCAATGAAGTCATCAGATGTGAACTAACCTGGTTCGGGTTTCGCACCCCTTGGGGAGGATGAGGGTGTCTCCGGTTTGGCTAGGCTTCACCTGGAACCAGCAATCCGGAAAATCCATGCACATCAGAGTAATGGACTGATAACCCAAAGCGTTGCAATTCAAGATGGTGCCAAAAGCTTCCCTGTATCAAAAAGAAATAAATTATAAATAATATTTGAAAATAATATTTCAGTAACAACAGTAATTATTTGGGATTGGATTCCATTCTTAAAGGGGACCAAGTCGAATGCACTCCCATACAATCACATTTCCACAAGTTATCTGAAATCTATTGGTCTATAAAAAAATATAACTTTAACTGTCTTACTACTAAATATATATATGTTGCTAATAATACTTCTGACAAAATCAATCTCATATAAAAGTCATTAATCTCTGATACTTTACGTTTTTATACATTATTTGATGATATTACGGCTATTAAAATTGGAATTAAACAGTTGAATTTTTGATACATTTGTGGCTTGTAACACTGTAAGCAAATCTTACAATTAACTTTTCACCCACTTCTAATTGTCATATCGATTTGAAACTTAGCACACTTATGCAATGCTGGTGATAAATGGTACCGACGAGCTTGTATGATGATGGAAGTTAGAGGTGGTCATAGGGACACCTCAACGGCTAATAAAATACCATCAAGTTTAGGCTCCTTTGACATGTCTCAATAATTCCTTTGGTTATATATTGTGAGCAGGAGGCAAAAGTATGTTTTTGTAGTGTCCGATTGAAGATTCGGTTTCGGTTTCAGCCAGTTTTAGCCAAATAATCTAGTGTCGGCCACAGTTTCGGTTTCAGCCAAAAATCATCCGAAACTTCGGGCACGCCGAAACTCAATGTTCGTGAATTGATGCGAGTGTCGTTTGGCTAACTTCAGGTTAGTTCGTGGATCATGCACGGTCGCCAGCTGAGTTCGCCGGCCTGCGTAATTGTGTTAAGTTTATGTTATGTGTTTTTCTTGCGCATAAATTAGGCCGCATTATACAGAGCAGTAAAAATACATTAGGGGGGGGGGGTTGGCACATACAGAAATACATTATTGATGGAGATTGCACTCGGTTAAAAAACTGATATTCAGTGCCCCCTATTGGAATGGTTGGGTGTGTGTGTAGTGGATGACAGGGAAGATGCAAAATTTGTTTGTTTAATATATCTTTTTAACATTTTTTTAACAGATCACTCTGAGGATGGAAAAGCCCCTGCGGTGTTCAGCTTTAGTCTTTGCAGATGGCGGACTATGAATACTTATCAGGGGTGTACCTAAAATCAACCCATGTTGACCCGGTTCACAGAGAAAATGCATTCAAGGCAAAACTCTGTAGGCAGAAGTGGCTATTCCGTCGCCAGCTACGTGAAGCCAAGATAGCCGGAGAAAAGGACCTCTGCCACATACTAAAACTAATAAAGAGCATAGCAAAGCAAAACAACAAGCGCAAACCATTTCAGTTACAGCAAAAAGGTTTTGCCTGCCGCCAAGAGCAAAATCCAAATCCCGGAACAAATGGCCAGACTACTACACGACCACGTATGTGGATCCAATGCAGATTGATAGCTGACAGAGAGTCCAGCACATACAAAAAAAAATTGGATCCCAGACCATACGGCAACATTATAGTAGAAAAAATTGAATGCACCAATCATTTTCTCCAAAACTTAGCACCAAATTGACGATCTCACTCGAAATACAACATACCTCATAGGCCACCGTATGTTGCTTGCTAAGAGCGGTAAAAGGAGCCGTGAAACGCAGAGCTGGAAACTAACACCTTTGATGAAAAAGTAATAGGTCTAAAAGAGGACAGAGGAGTAATAGGTCTAAAAGAAAAAGGAAACATGCACCATGCCATGTTTTTGGCGATCACACATCGTGCAAGCCCTATTTTTGCCACAAAAATACGATGGATGAGGCAGAAGACAATTTCATTACAGACTCGAAAAAAGTTTAATATTTGAAGCTATTCAAAAAATTACATACAGACTAGTATGCATTGCTAAAAACCTGATGAGATGAAACGCAACAGAAAAAGGTTAGTATCAGCAGGACGAAGACTTATTACTCTCAAATAAGGAAACAATGTTTCACTAATAAAGATTCGGACTACGGTGAAAATTGTCAAAGACCTGATATGGCGGCAGATGATTTTGCGTTTGCAAAGAGCGAACATATGAATCAAATTAGTCTTACAGAACTACAACGGGACCAGCTGGAAAAGAAGGACTCTACTGAATGGCACCAGGAATGCCGGTTGCGCCTCACCGCATCTTTATTCGGAAAAATCTGCACATTACTAGAAAAAGTGTCTGCATTTTCACTGTTTGGACAGATGTTGATATGAAAATTGAGTATATACAAAGAGACGACAATTTCTGGAACATGGAAATGAGGGTCACAAAACATTCCATTCAACGACACTACGTTGAAGATATCGCTATATGATATTATTAAAATTTATAAACCCCGATTTAAAAAGTTTAAAGTGAACGCTTTATTAGAAGAAAATGGTCACACGGTACTCCGATTACCAGCCTTTCAATTATAGTAGTCATTTGGTTCTGGTGCAAAGGAGAATGCTTATAAATCTGTTTTTATTTTTAAACTTTCTATGAGTCACACTGCTTACTTGACCCCTCAGAAGTCTATGTTTAAAATTTCAAGTCAATCGGTTAAGCCATTTAACCTGGAAGTCGGAGAACATAGAATCTTATAACCTGGAGATATAGAATCCTAAAACTATTAAATTCATTATTTAAGGCATTAAATCATGTATTCATAAAAATGTAATAAACAGAGTTTGAGTTTATTATTATGTATATTATGTTTATTATTATGTATAGTATATTATGAGTATTTAGCCCATGCCTTGTTCGCCAATCTGATAAGTTAGTCTTCATTCATTTTGATAATTGCAGAGTTAGTGTTGCTGGGATGGAAATAGAGGAACACTTGGGTCCCATCTACATACATATGATGTTAAGAGTGATGGAAGTTATCGCAGACATCATTAGTATATAAACAGTAGAGCACAGGTGCAAGTACAATGTCTTGAAGGACGCCTCTTACGATGAACGAGCACTAGATAGAGCAGTGTTGCCATTAAGAGTCATCAATTTAACTATAAATTGAGACTGAGACTTGCATAGCTATAATGACAAGTGTCCGCATGTAACGACTTGACTGTGCAGTTCCAAAATATTCAGGTAAACTCGTGGTATTAAATGTGCATGTAACCGAGCCTTTACTACCTCAACGCTTGCTATAGCAATGGTTTTGATTTGCAGCATACGACAGTCGCAGTATACGACAGTCGCACCGTACGACTTCTATATGTACGTACGACTTTATGACAAGTACGTATGACCCATCAGATGTGCGATTAGGTGTCATCATTCTGCGGCCAATAGCAGTCAGAGCTTAGGGCGCTAACTAAACTTGGCACTAAAATAGCATTCTGTTAAAATAAGAGATAGCATAAAATCGTGCATTTAAAGTGAGTAGACTACAAAATACTTACTTGTATTTGATATCAAACTCTGTTGCCCATATTCCATCTGGATATAGCTGAGCCAGTTTTATGAAATTATCTGTTAGTATTGTACCTGAAAAAGATAAATTGGTCTGTAATAGTGGAGTATCTAGAGTTTGTACCGTCTGGTAAAACAATGGAACTATTTTCTTATTAAGGCGACAATGTATGTAAAAAAATCTCATACAAATCCCATAAGAACATCCCAACAAATGTGTCGAACGAAGACAGCTGGGCAAATTTTAGATACGTGCTGTAGAAAACATTATTTTTAAAATATACAATTTTTTCTGAGAAAAAAATCGATGGTACTGCAAGTTTAATTGATTTACTGCAGGTTTCAAAGGTGATAAGTTTATGTAAAACATATCAAAATAAAAATAAAAACTATAGTGAATATTAATGAAACTTACACTTTTTAAACAATATTTTTTATGATGAAAAACTTCATTTTTTAAATTTCCGCGATAGTCATGTACTTTATAACTATTCATAAAATGCCTTACTATTTTTTTTGACCTTCTTGGTCCTGCTGTTTAGTGTGAAAGATGGGTTCAAATTTTCAATCCTTTTTGAAAATTTTTAAAGATGTGTACTTAAAAAAGGTACCCTTAATTTTGATATTTTCTTTCAGTTGGCTGACATCATCAATTAGTTCACTACGACGGTTCAAAAATTGCCAAAAAATGTAATCGTAGAAATTTACATACATCGTCGCCTTAACCTAGAGAATGCGCAGACAAAGAAGGTAGTTATTTTATAATGTATAAATCCTATTTTTCTGCAAACTTTACAATCGAACTGCGATTTTACTGCGAATATCAATTAGCGTGTCTTTACACTACTCTACAAGTTGTGAAAAACAGATAAGTATAAATCCTCAAAATAAACAGTCGGCCTCCCCTCAGATTGATTTTTGTCATATTATATCCATATCTAGGGTTAAGGATCATTAACCCTCTGACTCTCCTCTTATATTACAAAACAACCTATTGCAGCATATGCACGATCGGCGGCTTTAGTATATTTTTTCTAATATTTGCAATGCGAAACGATAGCACGAGAGTCAGAGGGTTAAAAAAAGGGTTGAAAAGAATATTTGTGAAAGTGTAAAAAGTGACACCCATTACGACCCTGGTTAAAACGGTGAAAGAATACGAGAAAGAAAATAAGACAGAAACATGGATATGTGTTTTTCTTATGAGCCATAAATCTGAAATCCTTCATATTTTAATAAAAATAATTCGTAGGAGAATTTCATTACAAAATAATCATTTTCATAGGAGACAACTATATCATCGTAAGATAAGATTGCCCTTTTAAATTTTGTTACAATGTATACTTTAAAACTAAATTATATGAAAAAAAATATTATAATCAAACAGTTCATTCGGTTGAATAACCGGCTCTATAACTCTGCTATAATAAATCACGTTGAGGGTACTCACGTTTGCTTTTCCTCCCGGGCGATTTGCCTCCGCTACTGTTGGAAGAGCTGGGTACGTTGAAGCTGTGTCTGCTGTCGACTCGCGTTTCCTCCAGCTCGATTGTACGCGAAGGACTCTCACGGCAGAGGGAACTATTCAGCGATGACTCGCATGACTTCGAATTTAAACTGGGAATGTCGGTGAATGCTAATCGGTGGTTCGTCCCGGGCTTTGTCTCCAGTGGTACCGGTCGTTTGCAAGCGGACACTATGTTGAATGCTAATTGGTGGTTTGTTTTGGGCTCTGACTCCAGTTGTACTGGTCGGCAAGGGGGCGATATGTTGGCAGTCGGAGAAGGGTAAGTGTTGGTGTGTTTGGGCCGGTGGGCTGGCCCACGTATGTCGAAGTCATGTTTGAAAGAGGTCACTGGTTTGGGAGGTGGGTATGTGGTTGTGACTGGATGAGGAGAGCCAGGTTTTGTTACTGGATGGATGTATCGATTTTTTGTTGGATTATTCCGGTATGATCCTGACCCTGCAAATATAGAGAGCAAAGATATAAAGAGAATACTGTAAAAGCTTGCTAGTTTGAAATTCTTCGATTCGACAATCTGTCGTACGTTTTTAAATATTTGTTGAGACAAACAAGCAGATAGTTTCGGTAGCAGATGTTTTCTTCCTACGTCTAGTAGTTGGATACGCTCAGTTTCCGACGCATTGCCGATCGGCGGTTCGATGTCAAACCGGCGTATCTACAAGGGGTGTTCGCGACTGCGTAACAAACTTTTCAAAGGGCAACTCAGCAGGGCACCGACTGGTGCTTTTGTATGTTTATAAATCAGTAATAAAACTCAATTGAGCGGATTACATTTATTATTCTTCGAAGAACGATAACTAAGCTTGATTTTAAAAATAATTATGACGACCTACAACTTCTAATTTTTACGTATTACTAAATTACTTTTTTTTATATTGAAATTGTTGAATAAAATCCCCATATATGTAAATTCTTGTCTTATGCAAATGGCTTTATTGCTTATAATTTATATGTCGATTACAACATTATAACTGCCCATAAAGCATCCAATATTTTACGCTAAGTTTATAATCTAAAACTATATTTTACCCCTCGTTAGAGTGTAGTAACACATCTTAGTCGGCTAAATATTCTGTGTGAAAATGAGATGGCCACTCCGCGTAACGTTTGTGAAACACAAGAGGAAACATTGATTTCAATTTAAAAATATTTATGATTTTTTATTGATCCATTCTGGTTTTTCTCACCGAAAGCGGAATTTCCATATGTAACTTTCGGCGATGAATTTGTAAATTGATTCGAACTCGACGATCCGTTGCGGTTCTCTTTTCCCGAACTAGATGGTGACTCGTACACACTCATACGTTTAGGCCTGAAATGATAAAGAAAAATAAATATTATACACATATACCTTCTTTGCATGCGAATATATTTTTTTAGCAAAATTACTCTAATTCACTTTTATATCTGATAAAAAAGCCTTTTTCTCTTATCACAAGTGAGCTCTTCCTCAAATTATACAAGACCGATGTTCGCCCACTTCTCGGATACTCACACAAGATAAGGAATCCCTATTTCAGGAAGGACATAAATTGTCTAAAAAGAGTGTAGAGAAGAGCAACAAAGATGGTTGCAGCGCTGAGTACCAAGGCATATGAAGATCGACTTAAGGAACTTGCCTGATCACATTCGAAGACGGCGGGGGGACATATTCGAAACCTACAAAATTCAAAGTGGATATTTTTAGTGTTCCCGAGCTCGAAACGCTATCCATTGTAAACCCTAACAACCACCTACAGTCATTCATAAAACTCAACTGAACAACTGCAACATCTAATCAAAAAAAAAAAAAACTTTTTGAGTCGAAACTTTTTGACTTTGAAAAACAAACTGGAAAAAGTTACCTGAAGAAGTGAAAAGTGTGAATGCATTGAACAGTTTCAAAAACAAACTGGATACCTTCATTTCGGGTCCAGTTCAGAACTTCTAAAGAGCATAACATCTAAATTATAAGTTCTGAGCCTCGCGGTGGCTCGGACAACAGTGGTTGGTTGAAAAATTCTGGTTTAGTTTGGAGCGTTGTGTATTATCGTATGTGTACTCTTTTCCGCAGTACAAGTGTAACTCGTGTGTGCACATTTATCGCAGTACAAAATGCAGCCGGACGAATGGGCCTTTAAGCTGTAGTGAGAAGAGGGCGGTGAGCGCAGTGTGCGGGGGCGATTACGTGTATTCGCTCTGGTTAGCAACTGCTTAAAAACATTTAATTATTTTATTGCTTACGTTGCCGCGACAACTCTTTAACAAACAAGTTTGTCTCCGTAAAATACAAACGACTATATTTAAAACTAAGAATGCCCGAGGAGAGAAAGTTGTGAGAAAAGAAGAGAGAAATGAGAGAAGAGACCAGTTCACTGATTACTTCTTAGAAAAGTAGTACTTTTTGAGGTGAGTCTTAAATAATTCTAAAGAAGGGGAGTTTTTGATATTTGCACTGTATATTCCTTTTTTAAAGAATAATATCCGCTAGATTACGAAATTACAAAATAGAAGTTATAAATAATAAATAGTTTATTTAATCACTGATATACGTTATCTATTAAATGTTACTTTAATTGAATGAATATTATTATAAATAATTGAATGATCCTCAATTATAAATAATAGAAATTCCCAGACAACCGCTAGATATTTCCGCGACTGGCCATCTCACAATGTCGCCTAATTCACTCTGCAGAGCTTTCTGATAATGGAAAGCAAAAGACTCGCCTATCTGACCCATCTCATTTCCTGCCTAGCTCACTCTGCAAAGCCCGTTGGGTATGGAAAGCAAATTCTACTATTTTGTGAAACTTTTTCATAATGGAAAGCCGAGACTATTTCACTCCGTTCTGCCCAGCTATTTCCTGCTCATCACCCTTTCGCAATGGAAGGCAGGCTTTATACAGGGTCATCGATAAGAAGATGGGAACTTTAAAGGGGCGATAGAAGGGGGCTGGGTCATACACTTCTTTTTCAAGCGTAGGGATATAAAAATCCTAATCCTTAAATCCTTAAGCGGATTTCATTTTAAGCGGTTCTCACCATATTAAAAAAATAGCCTTACCCTCGCATTTTGCTGTTTTGACACCCGACCATTAAATCAACGTGCTTCATTGAGTCCGGGACTATTGGTATTAAAATAGGATTATTGTAATCACCTTTGAACTGAAACAATATTAAAAACATATACAAATTGAATAAAACTGGTCAAGTGCAAGTTTGACTCGCGCACCGAGGGTTCCGTACATTATTAAAGTGATTCTCGCTATGAAATATTTTCACACACAATAACTGGAAAAGGACCTTTAAGCAGGCCATTGATATCGATATTTTTTAATAAGAAAATTGTATATGAGTTTATACACTCGCTTGTTTGCCCCTGGTTACAAGTGTAACCAAATCTCATGTCTAGTGTCTATATCTTTTACTGCAGCAATTATTCTCATTAAATAGTGTTTCTTTCTAATTCTCTATTAAATAATGCACACTTTGGACATGTTTAATTTTGTATTTCTATATTATTAATATATAATTTATATTTAAGGACCACCCTAAATGAAAATAAAATAAATAATTCCTACCAAAATTTTATTTAATAACATTCTATATGACATGACAAATATGCAGAGAAATATTTATATAAAACGATTCATAATGTCAATATATCGATTTCTAGATTCTGATTTTTCAAATAATATATCTCAGTATTAATTTATAAGTCAACACATTATATAAATGCAATATGTTTGTCCGTGTTAATAACTTGAGAACCACTGGCCTGATTTTGATTGTTTTTCCTATATGTAGCTTGCTTATACTCATTGGTTACGGAGATAAAAATCGGCTAGTTTTCGAAATATAAAAAACGTCAGAAAAAAAAGTGGCAATTCCAAAATTGAATGTCGAGATTTAAAGCAATGACATACATTTTTCTATCTATCTAGAAATCGAATAGGAGAATGGACTGGTAACTATATCAATTATTTTGTGCATTGGTTCCCGAGTTTCAAGTAAAAAAAGGTAATTACGTAGGGCCAAATATGAAGCAACTGCAATAAAACTGCTATTGCTAAAATTTCCCTTCGATATTTATAGATATGTACGGATACAAAGTAGTATTTAAGTAGATCTACAAATTGGTGCATATTTCAAAAATATACAATAATAGATTCTCAAATTCTAGAGTTTTAAAAATGATGTCTACAAAGAAGCTGTTCGATAAGGGTACCCGCGCATGAAAACTAAGGTCATTGGGCGGTTGTGATCGGCCGTTTATGGATTTTGTCGCGCATGGAACTTTTGTTTCGTCGGGTGGGCGACTTCAGCGCGCATTAAACGATTTGTAACCGGCAGTAAGTGAAGGGGCAATTCGTCCGATCCTACGAAGTTTAAGATTACACCCTCTGAAGTTTTTTAATTGCATCAGAATGTACATCAACAGCTTCGTTGTGTTACTTGAATTGATTTCATCCCACATAACATACCACAATGTTTTTCAGGACTGTATCTCACGTAAGACTTTTAGTAACACTGAGGTAAGTAAAACCAAACAACAATTAATAAATTGTACATATTTCATTGTTTATTTAAAGTTTGCAACATAATTAGCCAATATGAAATCGAAGACTATCGTGGTTGTTTGACATTATAAATACTTGGTTAAGTTAGTTTAGGTTATCTGAATGCATGGTCAGCAGGATGCAACTTCAGTGGTGGATACGAACACGGCGCCCTCGAAGTTACAGGGAGTGCAACTTCAGCTTTGCATTAACACGGGGCCATCATGGGTGACTCACAATGAAAGCGTCGATACGAGTTCGAATTTTGGATTTGTTCCGACTGCATGGACTCACCGGGTTGTGCAGTAACCGGAGACCAAAAGATATTTCGTAATTTTTCAAGATAAGGTCATATTATATCCATCCATTTACTAGTAAATCAAAGTTCCTTGGTCTTCTTTTTTCATAAAATGCTGAGGATATAAAGCTGAGGGGGCGCAGAGCGGTCCCCAGCGATTTCTTCAGGGTGAAATTATTTTTCTAAATTACTTCGCACTGCTGGGGTTTCTAAAATGACCAAAGCTAAAACTACACTTACTAAAAAGCCGAATTTTGCGCAATTTGCCGACAGAATCATTTAACGATTAATTTTGCGATTCAATGCTTTCATTTTGGTAAATATCTCTTTACCAACGGCTGTAGGTTAAGTTAGTTTATCAATTTTTTCCATAGCTAAGTTTAGTGGCAGTCATTTTAGAAACCCCACCCGTTGGAGATTTTTTGAAAAATACAAAACAGAGATACCTACTGGAAGAGAGGTTGAGACACCAAAACAAAAGAAAAAATCCGAATCACCTCTTGAAAAATATACTTATTTTTAATAAATAAATGTTGTCGAACCATAAAAGCGTCGCCGAGTCTCTCTCTGAGAAACGAGTTTATATCCCCATAATTAAACTTTCCGAATGGAATATCGCAGCCGTAACTTTCGCGATAGTCTCTCCTCAACTTCGAGATGTTCATTTCATGCTTGTAGGATATTACGAGACTCCGCAGCCCCGTTTTCAAATCCGAGAGCTCTTTCTCCATTTTAAACAAACTTAATATAGTCTTAATCTACAAAACTAACAACTGGCATCAGAATTCTTAACCCATAACAAAAAGGACGCCCAAAAAACCGCACACGCACGAAACATAACCTCAAAACAGAACGTCACACACGATCGCTGGCTGTTTCTAAAAGAGCGTTGCCAGTAAGCGCTTTAAAATCATGATATTAACAATGGATTAGTACATAGGTAGGTAGTATTATATTATTATAATAAGTAAGTACATAGGTATTTAATTACAAATTACATAGGTAGGTAATTTACAAAACGTTCTATGTTGAAGTAAAATAATAGTAAAATGAAGTAAAATAATAATTTAAAAAACAGGACGCTTTAAAATCAGTGGTCAAATCATTTTTATTATTTTCGTTCAAATGTAATCGTAAATAATAAAAAAGTGCTCTATTCATGTAATAAGGCGAACTAATTATCTATCAAAGGGAAAATCCTATAACTAACATAAACTAAATGTTAAAACGTGTTCCGTTAAAGACTACATGCATGGTGAAAAATAATGAGGTCACTGCTGTAACCGGTGATAGAGAACAGTAGATCCCGGCGCCCTCGAGGATATCTTCATAACCCCGAGGGCGCCGATGGGCCGATAGTGCATCAAATCTGCTGATGAGGTAATGTGGTAGAGTACAGGTAGTGTGGTGTCCGAGCAGGCAGAGAATTGTCATGTCTCTTTCCTCCCGGGTCCTCGGCCAGTGAAACTTCTCTCTGAACAAGATTAAATGAATTTACCGCGTGAAGTTTTTTAGCCCCCGATGTTTCAGAGATGTTGCAACCACCTGACAACGGCGGTTGCAATATCGCTGAAACGTCGGGTGCTAAAAAACTGCACGCGGTAAATTTCGTTTTATTTATAATGACAAACAACCGCGATAGTATTCGATTTCATATTTCAATTGAACTCCATGAAGTGGTCGAAAATGAATCAAATGTAGACGTTTCGTAGTTGCTCAACGTTGGTAGCTAACTCCTCAATGAGATAAAGGTATACGTCACCCCCATAAAGAAGAGGATGAACAGACTGAAAAATGGCAAGCTCTCCTTCTTCTTTCAGGGTGATATTTTTCAACCTATTCTACACGGGAAGTCGGCCAAAGAGTTTGCTTCCCATCTTCGTGATATGTGCCGCCACGTGAGGTTTTTGTTAGATAGATACCGAGGTTTTTATTCTTGAAAATTAAAGGGACATCATTCGCTTTGGTGAACTAGTTTTTACTCGATAATCGTCTGCATTTTGAAAGCGCTTAAGAGCAGTCTATGGATTTCAGACCACTTGTAACTTAACTTATCTCGTAAATCACCACGTCTTTCATACACCAAATTTGTGAAGCGTATTCAAGGTAGCCACCTTGAATATGTATTCAGGTTGTAGTAAAATATAATGACAGTCTATCTGGATCATTTTGATATAATGTATAATCGTCCAAGGTCATTACCGGTACATATGTCTCCATATCATCGGCAATAAGGATAAATCTACACAAAATTAAGG
>JAOPUG010160785.1:0-10777 GCA_027564375.1 Micropterix facetella | reverse complement strand
CCAAGATATTTTCAAAATTCTTCGATATACCCACATTTCGAATGCTTCTAACCGCTTACTCATGGCTTTGGTAAGTGCCCATGCTTCTACTCCGTAAAGTAAGGTTGAAAATACGTAGCACCGCTCTAAATGGCATCTGGTGGAAATTTTTAGAATTCGGTTACAAAGCAGATGGCTCATCCTGACAAAAGCAGCTCTAGCTTATTCTATTCGACATTTTACCTCTATAGTGTGATCATCTTGTTCGTTTACCATACAGCAAAGGTATTTGTTGTAACTCTCTCTCTCAAGCGTTTAGTTGTTAGCGCTGAGAACAGCAGAAGTCTGTGTAGTACGGCCTACGATCATGTACTTGGTCTTCTTGATATTAACATTCAAGAATATACAACTCCTAAATTGTCCTCCATTGCTCAATAACCTATGTAAAAAGGACCATGTTTCTGTCGCACAGAATAGTTTTACTCCATACCGAACCACATTAAGTTGATGGAGCAATCCAAATTCACAGCCACATTAAAATATGGCTTAAAACTATATCCTATTGGAACTTGAATGAATTTCTTCCTGATAAAGGAAAACTGATATAAAACTGATAAAGGAAAACTGATAAAACAATGTATCCAACTTTGTTTAATCTGATAAACCGAAGAATAGTTTAGTATCGGACTGTGAGATTTTAGTATATTTTTATTGCTACTGATTATAATTATTTTTACTATTTTTTTGTTAATTTACTTAGTTATATTCCATTATGCCGATAAATGTGATATACTTTTAACCTTTACATTTATTATTTTTATATTACATAATATAACTATGTATGTCATTAATATGTTTATTAATATAACTATGTATGTTTGATAATTATCAATTAATATGAATACCTACCACTTATCATATTTTATAACTACCTTACCTTTTTTACTACTTTATAACATGGTATTATATTAAATCTGACTACCCAAATTGCAGGCGAAAATATTTTACATAATATTTCATAATGTTTATTACAACTTCTATAATGATATTTTTTGTTCTTTTTCTACATGTTCATTTAATAGTATTTTTATTTAATAATGACAGCAATTTCAACGTCCATATTGCCTTGTGATAAATTTAAGAAACTTAACAATATTTAATGACTGCAAGTCTATATATGTAGTTAATAATGATTCTATGATTCCATGATTCTGAAATTGACCATGCGTACGACACACACGCACTTCATAATAAATGATTGATTTGTTTTCACTGTTTGGTAATTGTTTTAATAAAAATGAACCAATGTTGAAACCTTCTACATTGTTCAGCTTAAATTTACATACAAAAGAAATCGACTTTTCAGGAATTACAATAGACAGCACAAGAAGCTTGCTAAATCATATTGAAAACATAAATAGGTAGTGCCGTGGCGTGAGCAATGTTTACCCTACGACAATTTAAATTCCTGATAGTATTGGAGGGATGTATTCATGCTGCTGGCTGTAGGGTAAGGATTGGATGTCATGATCGCCAATTCCCGATAACGGTAATGACACGTAAGAAGAAGAGAATAAAACAATGACCATTTCACATTTATATATTTCATAAAATGTATTCGCCTATTGACGTTCGCCAATCACTAAGTATTCATAGGAGTCTACTCGAACTTCTTGTCCACCGAATGGTATGTAAATGCATTGTTGGCCTGGAATGATCTGCAAAATGGTCAAAAATAAAGAGGTTATAAAAAAATCTGTTTGCAAAATCCAGTCAACCAAAAAAGTGACCATCATTTCTATCCAGCAAGAAATCGAAAGTTTCGATGTCAGACTAATTTTGTATTGGAAACCATGGCTGCCAGATAAACCTAACATATTATCGTATGTAGTTGCATTCGATTAACTTATCAACAAAATATAATGAGGTTATTAAAATTGAAATACATAGATACATATTAAAACTTATTATCAAAAATGAATAAGTAGTCATACATGGAGTATGTGTTCCTATCCTAAATAATAGAATGAACCACCTGTATATTGGTGGATCGAGGCAGGGTACCTTCTGTCTGTGGTGGTAATCTAACCTAATAACTAAATAAAATTGGCAGGCATACACCAATGCCTGCCAATTTGATTCAAGAGCCAAATGCAAAAGATGGAGAGTAAAATGTCGAATAAGCTAGAAACGAAAGACGATAACAAAAATGATGAAGATCTACAGGATAAATTACTGCGGTTACATCCTTCGCAGAAAGTCATAGCATTTACTTACATAGAGTCGCACGGAGATACTCAGTAGATAAATGGAAAGTAGGAAGACCGATACACATCGAATGACGTGGCATACTTCGACATAATGAAAGAGGATAGGAAAAATTGGCACACTAGAATATCAAATTGTTGAAAACAGTACAGAAAGAATGAAAATTGGATAAAATTAATAAGGAAACTAACCAAGTAATAGTCATGTTGATCAACGATACAACGATCAACGATATCAATTAAAAAGACAGAAAATTTAAAATATACTGCATATAGACGAAAGAAGTAAGAAAGGTGACATAAAGGCAACAATTACTTTTTACTTCCCCTACAATATGTCTTTTGTTTGGTGTTTCCTTGTATAGTAAGCTAAAATTTATTGTTAAGTTTCGTATATAAGCCTTTTTGTATTTAATGAAAATATACGATAATTTAGACGCCTAGCGTCATCTGCGGAAGAACGACCGAAGTCGAAACCACGCCCACATCATCTCCACCGCCAAAGCGCTGAGCCAAAATGAGAAAAGTGGGAGCCCGGATTGTGGGAGACCATCCCTCCACGCGAGGGTTATGAATTTCAGGTCAGCCCTGACAAGCTGATAGTTGTACTCATTCGTCAGTCGACTACCGAGACTAACAGTCAGCCTTTAGCTAGACGAGTCTGCCGTCGACACTCCGTTTAATATTTTAATAATTTTCGATATGCGGCCTGCGTATCATAAAAATCGACAGTTTTAACATTTAGATTCCCACAATTCGGTGTGGTTGAAGTTTCGCGAAAGCAGTGACGGTATTTCAGAACAAGAATCGCCATATAGACTTACAATCTGTGAGCGAGGAAACTCTTGTAAAACCTGTAATTTGAAATTTGTAAAAAAGTACATAATTTTAATACCGTAATTTCTATCTTAAAATGAAGCAGTTAGTCATACGCAGTGCAAGAGCAATTTACAGAAAGTAATTTGGAAGATTAAAAAATCATTTTTAAAACATAAAAGGTATTTTTCTAAAACAATTCAAATCAGTACAATCCAAGGTTTCGAATAAACAAATACATCGAAAGAATACAGGATCCGAGGAGAATCCGCAATCTAACCACCTCAACTGACGTCACCACTAGCCAGAAGCGCTCGAAAGAAGACGACTATCTACGAGCATATCTTCTGCAAGAGATTGACCCAATTAAGGTGGGTTTTACTGCTTTGATCTTTCTGAGTCCAACACAACCAATTTGCGACTTTGGCCGACAGCATCTCAAACGGGGTTCGAAGAATCCGACGACCGAAGTCGCATAATTGAAGCTCCGTCGGTTATAAAAATAAAACTCGACAGATCGCGATAACCGCGTTGTAAAAGTCGAGACCACAAGAAGCTCTCTTCCATACGGCCCGACACATATTGTGTTACAAATTAATCAAACACATTCCGAACATTTATATACTACGAAGTAAATCTACGAGAATTATGCAACTCCTAAATTGCCCTCCATGTAAAAAGTTCTGCCGCACAGAATATTTTAACTTTATAGCAAACAACAAGTCGATGGAGCAGCACACATTCACAACCATATTAAAAATATGGCTTAAAACTAAATCCTATTGGAGCTTCAATGAATTTCTTCCTGATAAAGGAAAACTGATAAAATATATGGATACATTGTTTAATCTGATAAACCGAAGAATAGTTTAGTGAAGGACTATGAGTTTTTAGTATATTGTTAACGCTCCTGATTATAAGTTTTCCTATTTTTTGTCAATTTACATATTTATATTCCATTATTTCGGTATATAAGATATACGACATAGTTATATTATATAACTATGTATGTCATTAATATGTTTATTAATATAACTATGTATACTTCATAATTGGCAGTTAATAATAATACCTACCTTTATCCTATTTTATAACTACTTTACCTTATTACTACTTTATAACATGATATTATATTAAATCTGATTACCTAAATTTCAGGCTAAAATATATTAGCTAATATTTCCTAATGTTTGTTACAACTTCTATAATGGATGTTTGTGTGATGTTTAATGTATTATTTTGTTCTTTTTCTACATTTACTTTTAATAGTATTTTTATTTATTAATGACAGCACTTTCAACGTCCATATTGCCTTGTGATAATTTTACTTAAACTTAACAGTATATAATGACTGCAAGTCTATATATGTAGTTAATAATGATTCTATGATTAATATATTGCAATTGAACTCACTCACTGAAATTGACCATGCGTACGACATACATGCATTTCATAATAAATGATTGATTTGTTCTCACTGATTTGATTATTGTTTTAATAAAAATAAACCAATATTGAAACCTTTTACATTATTCATCCTAAATTTACATACAAAAGAAATCAACTTTGTAAGAATTACAATAGACCGCACAAGAAGCTTGCTAAATCATATTGAAAACATAAATATGTCCTGGCGTAAGCAATGTTTGACCGGCGACAATTTAAATTCCTGATAGTATTGGAGGAATGTATTCATGCTGCTGGCTGTAGGGTAATGATTGGCTGTCATGATCGCTAATTCCCGATAACGGTAATGGCACTTAAGAAGAAGAGAATAAAACAATGACCATTTCACATTTATATATTTCATAAAATTTATTCGCCTATTGACGTTCGTCAATCACTAAGTATTCATAGGACCGTACTCGAACTTCTTTTCCACCGAATGGTATGTAAATGCATTGTTCATTTGGAATGATCTGCAAAAAATGTCAAAAATAAAAGGATTTAATTTTTTTTTTACGCTATTAAAACCCAATCAACCGAAAAAGTAGACCGGCATAGATATGACACAAGATACATAGATATCCATACGAAATCGGAAGTTCGATGTCAGACTAATTTTATTTTGGAAACAATGACTCCCAGATAAAACAGAATATATTAAATAACATATTATCGTATGTAGTTCAATTAACTTATCAAAATGTTGTAATCTGGTTATTAAAATTGATAAGTAGTCATTCATGGAATATGTGTCCCTATCCTACATAATATAATGTACCTACCTCCCGTATATTGGTGGACCGGGGCAGGGTGGGTACCTCTTGGCTGGAGTGGTACATAATTTTATCTAATAACTAAATCAAGATGGCAGGCATACATCTTGAAAGCAGCAGCCTTAACAAAGACCAACTGATGGAGACGTAGAAAATACCTATGAGATATAGTGAGCAAAATATTGGAATTAGCTGCCACCCGAACAAAAATATGAAACTTCTCAAACGAAAGACGATCACAAAAAAGATAAAGACCAAAAGGATAAATAACTGCGGCCACATCCTTCGCAGAAAGTCATCGAATTTACTTACATACACGGAGATACTCAGTAGACAAATGGAAAGTAAGAAGACTGATATATGTAGGTACATCGAATACAGAAAGAATGTACATTGATTAAAATAAATAAGGAAACTAACGAAGAAATAGTCATGTTGATCAACGATACAACGATACAACGATCAACGATATCAATTAAAAAGACAGAAAATTCAAAATACACCGCATATAGTCGAAATAAGTAAGAAAGGTGACACAAAGACAACAATTACTTTTTATTTCCTCTACAATCTCAGTCTTTTGTTTAGTGTTTCCTTTTATCGGTGATCTTGTCTATGCCTCTTCGTATATTTCCGAATGTATTTCCCCCGTTTTGTATACTTTTTCCACATATTGTCACTGTCTTGTGCCTCTTTCGTTTTGTCAAATTATCTCATGTCATGAATAAGAGAATCTTTCCATGTGTATATCGGTCGTCCTAATTTACTTTCGCGTATTTAGTATATATGTGGCTGTGAATTTATGCCACGACTTTCTGCTGAGGATATGAACCTAGTCATTCATATTGTAGGTCTTAATTTTTGTGATCGTCTTTACTTTGAGAAGCTTGGAAGGCGACAGGATTCTAGCTGGCTCTAGTCGCAATTACATTTATACAGGTTTGAACTATGTAAACTTTCCCATGAATCTTTTAAAGATGCGGTAGCCTACCTTTCCAGGACATAACGAGCCTCTGTGTCGCGTTCTGCCAATATAAAGGTTAACCCCAGAGGAATTCTTGCAGCCGGTTACAGCACCCCTTGGAATAAGTCTATTTGATTCCCATCTGACACGGCCCGCATCTGCACATAGCACCTGCAAATTTTGAAAGAAATTCATCGATTTTCATTTTATATTATTTTGGACATTAATCACATACACTAATATACATTAATCACATACACTAATATACATAATTATTATCTTAATGCCGTGGTAATTGGAAAACAATCGATATGTGATATTAGCACCAGCTACATATCCTACTTCTGCCTAACTAAGAAGAGCTTGTTCAAAGGCGAGCTGCTCTGGAATTTAAAATCATGTTTAGGGTGACGTCATATTACCTCAAAACTACTGTTAAGGATAATTTATCGGAAACCTGATGGCTACCAGTAAGGGCGTCTTTTCAAAGATTCTAAAGCCCTGGACGCCAGCCAATTGTTTCTGATATATGTGCTAATATTTCTTCATAAGCCTAAATATAGGCAAAATCGAAGTAAGCAAAACTACAATACATGGAGTTCGTGGAAACAAAATGTTCTTATTCTTCTAGTGCAAACAACAGTTGCCCAGCGACGGGCTTTTTTCCTTGGACCCAGATTATACAATGAGATAAAGGGGAAATGGAACATTCAACAGTTTAAATATAGTATTAATAATTGGTTATTTAATTAGGGTGGTCTAAATCCGAAAACTTGGCTTATATGTATGTACGTATATAACGGTTGATTTTAAAATTAATATTGTAAATATAAAGTACAAGAGAGCACTCGGCATGCGTTGCAATACCTCTCAAAGAATTGTGTTTTAATTCTGTTTATTAAAGTACTTTTGGATACACAATTACCTTTTAGTGACAACTTGAAGTAAGGCTGGATCATTGCCAACATCTGGTATTTCTGCTGAGATGACTTGATCAATTTGACCTGGTGTAACTTTTTTAATCAATCAAATCAAAATGTGTGCATGTGGCAATCCTCTTTGTTGCCAATGGAATACATCCAACAGCGTGTCTCTCTAATAACACGATACTTGACAATGAAATCCATTAAATATTTCAATTTTTGTTTGAACACACGCGCAGAAATATAATGACGATTCGATGGCAGTAACAAACGTTTTTTTTTAATTTCATCCTAAGTAGGACTGCCAGTGAATATAATAAACAAATCTAGGCGGCCATTTCTCGTTTAGTGTCCGTATTTTATATAGGTTCACCGTATTTTATATAGGTATATTTATAATAATTTAAATGTTACTGGCAACAGATTTTGGTACATCATGTTATTTGCTACAGGATTTTTTCTATGCTATTTTTATTGTATATGTTGTCAATGGTATTGGACATGATTGTGAATTACAAATTAAATTAAAATGAATCAACAGCGTTTTTGACGCAACGGTCGACATTGAATTTGTTTATTTACTTTTGTTTTGGTATATAAAAGGCAACATATATAAAAGGCAAAATATTTCTTATATTTTAAAATTTCATTTTAGAGTTTATATCACGTTTACTTTATGTCAAGTATAACGTTGGATTTAAGACTATACTCGGGCGACCCCTTATCCCGAGGTGTTTCAACGAACTTTATCGCTATATCGCCCCGAGATGAAACGTAGAGAATTTGGACAATATACGTACATGTCCACAATCCAACTACGCCTACTCGTCAGAATCGAACGCCTTACGGCGAGGCGCTGGGAATTGCCACCCAGCGGGCAGTCTCACACCCTGGCTACCAGATTAGGTCGGATTTCTCCGTCCACCCGTCTGGTCCCAGGCTCGAAGTTGTTTGCGTTCGATGAGAATTGAACAGTGGGTTTACAGACAAACAGGACATCTGGGTCAAACTATATGGAAGCATTATGAACCTCCAGTTTTGTAACGGTGGGGTTTTGAGGTTTCATACAACTATTTGTTTTTTTAGGTATCTAAAACCTCTCTTTTGGAATCGTTATAATATAAATAGCGCTGCAGGGTTTTCTTTTAATGAAGTGTTCTTGTAGGAATTTTCAATTTAAAAAAAATATTGCTTCTACACCTCTCCCCTCCAAAAATATATGTACCCCCCCCCCTCTCCCAAGTGGGACGCGCCTCACCGGTTCTGAAGTCCTGAGCTATACAGTCCCTCTCAATTGCCGTTGATTTTCGCCCTACACACTTACTTCAATGTCGGTTACGTCTACTTCTATTCCGCCGTGTGAGACATGGGCGTATCCTTGGGTCGGACGTATTTTACAAGGAAGTACATGGCCTCTGTGTTTTGCCCTTCCGACCCATAGCGCTGACCTGTCTACATCATGACCGGCAATCACGGCACTACCTGCAAGTTTCCGGCGGCACGATGACGCAGTAGACGGCACCCAGCAATAATCTGGAAGAAACATGATCGGTGCTGATTCTCTGATGATATTCACCTCGGCCTCGTCCTCCATGTACAAGGCATATCCAAGGCATATCCAAAACGAAAGAGAACCTCCTGAGCCCCTGACGCTCAACGGGTTCAACAAAGATGAACCTTTTGATCGCCAAAAGACGCTCAACATAGACGACAACACTGTGTTCAAGGTTAATGTGTTGGGAGTAGAATGCGCGCTCGTTTTGTTTCGGTCGATTGCATATCCTTGTTGTAGTCCCGTGTTGGAATGACTGTCTCGATTCCGAATCCCGCCAGCTTTTTTTAGTGGTAACATTTAACTTTGCTTGTTTATTTGAAAGAGTTGGATCCAAGAAAGGGAACCAATCTTCAAGGAATTTCTTTACTAACTTAAATATTATTATCTTAGAGTCTATAACTATTTCAGGGGATCTACTGTAATAAACACAAAAATAAAAAAAATAAAAACACTACAACAGGAAAAAATGAAGAAAAAAATACCAGTTGTGTTTTGATACAAATAGTGATATTATTTAGTATGGTCAAAGCAGTTTAGATTCATTTTTCGTCTAGGTACTTAGGGTATTCTGAAAGTTTCCGGATTCTGATAAAGTAAAACACCTACAATGTTTATATTGTATTTACTGTTTTGCAAAGTATTCTCCCTGACAATTTATATATTCACTTTTACTTCGGCCACCATAGTGGCCAAGTCTTGAAATCGTGCGCGAAAAATGTTAGTATGCACGATAACTCGAGTAAACTGCATCCGATTTAGAAAAATCTTTTGGCAATCGATAGTTACGGCTAATGCGCAGAGCCCAGTTAAATTTCGTTCATGTACATCCTACGGTTTGTTTTTTATTGTAATAAGTAAAATAATACAATTAATTGATATAGCACTGGGCGAGAAATGAAGTATAGGGGGAACATACGCGATGCGGCGGTATGTTTACCGTGTGCGATAAATCATTGATTAATATCATTCGGAGCAGTTGGAATCGAATCCGCTAGATGCTAACGAATTTTTATTATTTTATTATAAATATACTCTACTACTTTATTTATGAGAGCCTGATACTTCGCTGGCCCTACAATGAGGGTACACGGAATAGGAAGATCACAATGCCAATTCAATCAATACAATAATATATTGTTTAGAAAAACTTAGAGAGATGTCAAAATAGAAAGATTTCAAAATTTTGCGATTCGGCTTTCAGTAATTTTGACATGGCAATTTTAAGATTATATTCTAAAGAACAATGCGTAATATGTCTAAAGAACAAATAAACATCTAAGTATTTTTTAAAAACTATTACTTCAGCCACTCAAGTGGCCAATTCTTGAAATCCTGCGCGAAAAATGTTACTAAGCACGATAACTCGGGTAACCTGCGTCTGATCTTTCGGCAATCGATAGTTATGACCAATGCGCAGAGATAGTTACTTCGGCCACCTAAGTGGTTGAAATCGTGAGCGAAAAATGTTAGTATGCACGATAACTCGAGTAAACTAAGTACGATTAAAAAAAAACTGTCGCCAATCGATAGTTATAGATAATTTACAGAGCCCAGTTGCTTTCGGAGGTTGTACGATCCACGGGTTGTTTTTATCCTGATAAATAAAATACAATTATTTGACGTGTATCATTGAGAGCGCAGTTTATATATCAAGGCAATGTTATGATACAACGAGGAACACGTGACTCGCATGGGCACTGCTTGCAGCGTGTGCGTAAGTGAGTGCAGCTAAATCGCGGTCTCGGCTGACATGGCAGCGAGCGGTTCGTGTTGCGGCGGCCCGCTTTCATAAACGATAGATAAAAGATAGATAAATATTTATTTAACAATCTTCATATATTATAAGTAACAGATGGAGAAATATTGATAAAAACGAGATAAAATGGCCTTAGGATTTTTATTTTATGATTTTTAAAATTACAAATCCCTAAAATAACATATTTTTCTAAAATTTTCGCGTAAAATAGAGTGAATTTGTGAATATTGGAAGATATTTACTCCCCCGCCCCCCCCCCGGGGGGGGGCGGGGGGGCCAGGGGGCGCGGGGGTGGTGG
>JAOPUG010160767.1:0-10782 GCA_027564375.1 Micropterix facetella | reverse complement strand
ATAAAATGTTTATTTGCCGAAAAAAATTTGTTTTATTCAAAAAGTCACTGACTTATCAAACCGCCCTCGTATTACATAGGATGGGCGATGTAGTCTGATGTTTGCTGTGTGTATGTTCGTTTGTCCGAAGACTTCCCGTGGACCAATATTCACCAAATTTGGTATGCAGCCTTTCTAGGTGACCCTAAGCACCACCAGGTGGCGGCAAATTCGATCCGAGTCTCGCAGGTCCTGCTGCAGGTGCATCCTGGTTTATTGGCCTGGAGGAGGATCTGACCAATAGGTAGAGCAAGCATAGCGTATATGAGTATCTTCGGAATCGTGGTGACGAGAGAAACTTGTTGGAATAGGTTTTAAGTCATTTGGGTGCTGCTGCAGGTGTATCCTGGTTAACTTGGCCTGGAGGAGGATGTGACCAATAGGTAGAGCAAGCATAGCAATATGGGTATTTTTGAAATCATGGTGACGAGAGAAACTTGTTGGAATATGTTTAAAGCCATTTGGGTGCTGCTGCAGGTGTATACTGGTTAACTTGGCCTGGATGATGATCTGACCAATAGGTAAAGCAAGCATAGTATATGGGTATTTTTGGAGTTGTGACGAGAGAAACTTATTGGAATAGGTTTTAAGCTAATATGGATGTCAGGGATAACCAATCATGAGACGGGCCAAAGTTGCCAATGTATATTGCTACTTTTCCTATTATTAGACATTCTATCCGACTCTTAGATCACGATAAACTCAAGAACTTTCAGATAGATTTTAATTTAGTTTTCACTGTTGGTTGGGGCAGACTCTGTGGAAGGTTAAATTTGAAAGAATATCCATATCTGTAAAAAGGGGACTTTTGTGGCCTATACAAATTTAACAGGCATGGTCTGCACATCTGCGGGGCTGGCCCTGCGCAGCTGACCCACACCCCGCACATGTGCGGGCTTGGCATCGAAGTTGTTAAGCGAAACAATTTTTCCCATATAAATTTATGTAAAACACAATAATGCATTCCATATAAAAAAAATACTATATTTCTTCTATTTGTAACATTTAAATTTAAAGGAAATTACTTGTAAATTGTTAAGGAGCTTAAATCGTCATCATCCTTTCTTCTATCGCGGTTGGAACCAACCTGGAATGCAATTTCGATTTGCAGAAAAAAAAATTGGAATAATTACATATGCGTAACCGTTTTGTAGACATTCTTGACACCCCCTTTGAAGCATATATCTCCTTAATATTGCCCTTGTTCTTGAGGATAGTGCAAATCGTTGAAAGAGACTGATTGTATGTGCGTGCTAGATTGTGTGCCACTCTCACACCTCGTTCTCACTTTTTAATGATTTTACGTTTTGTTTCTATGGTTATTTTTATTCTCTTATAGCTGTCTTCTTGTGGCTCTTTCTTCGGATACATGCAAGGATTCTAAACTTTGCACAAAAATCACAAATAATGTCTGAAAACAAATTTGGAAAAATATGTGATCACAAGCGACACTAAAATGCTAGCGGAATACTAAACACAGACTGACGCACTGGAGCGTGGAAACTCCCGGCACACAACTGACGCGCGAAAACACCAAGCGAGTGACCGTAAAGAGCCGAGTCACTCGTTATGCAAAATGTCGCTCATTGAGGGAGCCATTTTTTTACTATTTATTTAACTCATTATGCGTATTAGTCATTATGAGAGGTGCTATGAGAGGTTGCACTGTATTCGCGAGGTAATAAGCCTGTCAGTGGCTCGTGCCAACAAGTGTCTGACGGTACCCTCTAAACCACCAATACAGTTTAGGCGGGATGGCTCTAAAGGCAAAAAACATTCCATTACAAAAGCTTTCTCAATAATTAAGAAGCTTCGGATTGGATTCTGGAGGTCGATTCGGTCTCTAAACAGTATCATTTACCTGATATCAAGTCTCAGATGCACATCCCTCCATCCAGATATGTGATTATTACGACATTCTTTTATTGTATATTCTGATTGAATAAATTGGTACTGATACTGATATAACTCTTTAAACCTATCTCGGAAGATGGCCCTTATTGTAGAATTAACTGTTCCATGGGAATCAAATATCCCTAGAACCACGAGTATAAATTAAACAAATACCATGACCCCCGCAATTGTCGTCACCCGGAACGGCTTCACCGTTAAACTTCACACGGTGAAGGTCAACGGCTCCCAGTCAAATCATTATTTCAACTATTTAAGGATCTTGGTCTCTCCAGGAAAATAATTATCCTATTCGTAGAAAAATATCTAAAACCGCAATTTCCACATCTCACATTCTATGGCTTTGAAGGAGGAGTGAATGGGTGGTCAGGTGAAGAACGCTAAGTGGCAAGACAGCTGTCTTAAACCTACTACAGCCGGCCATTAGTCGGGTTTCCACCGCTCACCGCCCAGAAGTGTAATATTTGTATTATGATGGGCCCGACTCCGGATGGTGAATTCCATGGCAGCTCTGTTTGGAACTATATTTCAGAACATAAACATTAAAAGCCCTCGGTCTTAGTAATTCATATTATAATGAGGTTAGGGTTTATTATTAATTGCGAGCCGCCACAGCTGACAAGTTTTCAACGATTTAAAGCGGACTGTTTTACAGGAAATATGCAACTATGCTAGGATACGCAGGAACACAAATTCATTTTATTTTTTTGCAATAAATTGAGTAGAGCTGTTTAGCACTAAATATCTCTTATTCTATTATTTCAATCAATTAGTCACCTTTAGCAGGTCGTCCGTTATTAACAGCTTTTTTTGATATTTTCTTTGCATCGGTACTTATTGTTAGGTTCTTCAAGCGTTTCAGTTTCGAGTTGATCTGTAAGTTGAAAAGGTATTTTTAAGCATTAATAATACACTAGAACTTTAGAAGCATTAATAATACAGTTCTAGTGTAGTATAACTACACTAGAACTGCTTTAAGATGTTCTTGAATACATCAAAGAAATTACAGTTGATACTGTAAAAGTTAACTTAGGCCGTGATATCAATTCGTCGTTTAAATGGGCGATTAGCAAAGCGCAGCTACTTAATTGACATTTAGGGATGCGAAAATCGATTTGAGCTTTTGTTTATGGTCAGGTTTTCTTGAGAGAGGATATATTCGTCTCGCTGTAGCGCTGCCATCTCATCTCACTGGATCGTGCTGGATTCTCTTGTTTGTGTTTGTAGTTTTTAATTTCAGCAGTTTGTGTGTTGGTTTACTATTATTTGGAATTAGCTCTAAAACATAGGTAGCCAGCCGGTTTAGGTAAGTTAATTCGAAACTCGTTATTGTGAGTACTTCGAGCATAAGTATCATTTCCCAGTTTGCACTCTTAAACACAACAAACAAAATAAACACTTTTCGACGACAAAACAACCGATCAGCTGGTCGATCAGCGGCCATTTTGCTATTTCGCTTGATCACATCTTGATCAATCGTTTGTATCTCGTTCAATGTGACCGGCCGATCAAGCAAGAGCATGATTGATATCATGGCCCTTAGAATTATTTTAACTTAAAAAGTTTCAAAAACCTCTTGGAGAGTGGCTCAAGATCCTTGCAAAGATGGCTTAGTTTTAGAGGTGGAGGGCAAAGGTTCATCAGCATATAAAAGACCTCTGTCATCCCACTATACCTTTCACTCATTTCTATTAAACAGTTAAGCATTCCCGAATCCGATCCCGGGATTCCTTCTCCACCATATAAGTGGCGTTCATTATTATTTATCTTCATACAGATGTTACTATTTATTATTGTTATATTATATTATTATTTATCTTCATACATTCATCCTCTTAAAGATTTCTTTTAAGAATTGAGAAAAAATATATCAAATCTTCTTTTAAGAATTTTTAACATTGTTATCATATATACAAGTTGTAATTAATTTCACCAGGGAGTGTATTTCATTCATTAACTCGTTTCCATTTGTTTCAGATGATGTCCACACATTTGTGTTTGTTAGTAGTGTTCATGGTGTGGATAGTCTGCGACCCAGGAACGTCATACAATGCATTCATGATCTCATATGTCTCGATCGAGTCACCCCAGTAGTGGTCAAACCGACAGCCAATAATCTCTCCTCGTACATTAGATGCTTCGAGTTAAAAGGCATTTTAGCCGCTCTTCGCTGGACTTTCTCTAGAAGATCGATATCCTCTCTAAAGTATGGATTCCAGATTCCTTGATAGGCATGTTTTATGCCCGCCTTCCACTGCAAGCGGAACGTGCTCTGTACGGACTTGTTCGACTCGCAACTGTAAATTTCATAGAAGTACTTCCACCGTACATGAGTGAGCGGAGCGGACTGAGCGAGCTAAACAGTCTCTGTGTTATTGCATCGGGCACTAGTTTTGAATAGACTCCGCTGAATCAGAGCTAGCATATTTGGATTCTGGAGGTTGATTCGGTCTCTAAACAGTATAATTTCCCATAAAGTCTCGGATGCACAGCCCTCCATCCAAATATAACTCTTTACTCCCCATCTCGGAAGATATGTAGAATTAACTGTTCCATGGGAATCAAATATCCCAAATGACCACGAGTATAATTAAATAAATATCATGATCTCGCAAATGCCGTCACTCGGAATGGCTTCCTGTTCACCTTCATGCGGTGAAAGTAGGCGCTAGTAGCATGAAATCTCTATTTCATCTATTTAAAATAATTACCTCATTCCTAGAAAAAATATATAAAACTGCAATTTCCGCACCTCAAATACTATGGCTTAGAAGGGGGAGTGAATGGGTGGTAAGGTAAACACTCACATGTTGGAAGATAGCTGTATTAAACCTACCACAGCCGGTCATTAGTCCGGAATCCACCGCTCACCCCCCAAAAATGTAACAGTGGTATTATGATAGGCCCGACTGTGGTCGGTGAATTCCATGGCAGCTCTGTTTGTACTTATTACATATTTACATATTCATATGTAGTTAGTTCCTTTGGTTAATTAGCTTAAGTACATTTTAGTTAATATTAGGTTATGTATTAAGTTACTGGGGATAATATAAAATTTACTTAAAGAATAATATAAGATTGATTTAAGGAATAATAATAAGATTGATGTTGTGGACTGAAGTTTAATAAATAAATTACTTAAGTATTGATATGTGATACCTGTTAAATGTTACTTAAGGTGTCATGAATAACTAGTTGATTGTAGCGTGCCTGAGGCGCCGTCAAATAGATCGAATTTTGAAAATTACAGGGGCCGACCCCGCTGCTCCCCCCGACAACTTGGTCGGCTCGCAGGACAGCTCCTATCCGGGAGCCGCCTCGAAGAGGGACCAACCTGGTAAACTCGCTGTGCGGTGGACCCGGGGACGGAAACTCGGGCAAAACTGGACAGCTGGCGTACGGGGCGGGCAAAACGGCCGTGTTGTTACTGACTGATACCTGGAGGGGTTTAGAAGCGTATGCTTCTTTAAAAAACGGAGGTAAGTAGGTACTTCAAGCTGCATACCCTTAGAAACGATACGTGGGCCACCCGATCTCGGGTGGTAGTTGCCAAGCAAAGGACGCCCCGTATTCGCGATAATTCCAGTGAGGAATTGCCGCTTGCTTAAGGTAGAGGACCGCGCAAGCGACCTTGAACCCACAACCAGACAGGTGGTCGGAGGAATCCATCTAAATTTGATAGCAAGGGGGTGAGGCCGCCCGCTGGATCGCACTTCCCAGTGCCTCGCAGTAAGGAGTAGTACTTTTGCGGGCTGAGGTGGAGCTTAGTACGTGGATCCGTCCTCGTCCTCAAGTCTTTGTGTTTCGCCTCAGGGTGATATAGCGATAAAGTTCGTTGAAACGTTTCGGCGTCGACGGGTTCGCCCGTAGCAGTTGACATACAACATATGCCCCCCGCTGCAAACCCCTCCCCCCTCCCAACCCCCTTTCCGCCCCACCGCCGCTCAGCCTTACACAGCATCTCCAGTGTAACAGACTCAATCAGTGAGTCAGGGGTCAGCTTAACTATATATTACGATATTATAAATAATTGAATGATCCTAGCAGACATCCAGAAAAAGTTTCTAAAGATTGTATGCCATGCTACAGACGAATTGGAAACTTATAACTTCCAAGTTATGGTTACTATAAACTCTACATCATCAGCATCCACATCATTTACATCTATATATCAATAACATTCTTAAATTATACTATATTGCGTTAAAATTTATTTAAACGCACATAATTATAATATACAATTTGATAACATTAAGAGTTTTAATCACACTGTCGCCTAGCTCACTCCGCAGAGCCCACAAACAACTCGCCCATCTGAGCCATCTCATTTTCCGCCTAGCTTACTCTGCGAAGCCGTTGGGTATGGAAGGCTAATACTACTATTTTATGATACTATTTCGTAATGGAAAGCCAAGACTATTTCACCCCGTTCCGCCCAGCTATTTCCTACTCATTACCCTATCGCAGTGGAAAGCGGGCATTAAAATGGGTCTCAGAAGTGACTTATAGATTTTCAACATCCGTTCCTCTGTATAATGGCAAAAAGCTCTCCAAATGAGGAACAACAAAGAGTTTGCCTTCTTCACTATTGCAGTCACATTTGTAATTACAACACCATAGCCGTTAATATTATTTTTGTGTTAATTTTAAAGTTGTATACCTCTAAAAAAACACTCATTACTTCAGATGGGCTATCAGAGATCTATCTGTGTAGATTTTACGTTATGGAAGCAGAAGAGATTTTGCATGGAGCTCTGTGCTAATGTAATCTAGGAGCTGACACTTGAGAATACACACTTGGTTGGATAATAATACAGGTCAAAGAATAACTTTTAAGTAAGCGAAGTTTAAATGTTTAACAATATTGAAATCTATAAATTAATAGTGCAATATATGGTACGTCTATACCAGATATGACCAGATAATGTAAGTCGCAGAAGTGATCCATTATTAAGCTAGGATTCAACGAGACATGCATATATAAATACCTTTGCAATACTCCCTAACTCTTCATCTGAAGACTCAATTTCGATTACGTCAGCCATGTGCTCGGCAATAAATTCACAAAACACACTGGACCTAAAATGAAAAATGAAAAAAATACATGACAACCGCATTCTGTTTTTGTCAATGGACTGCTACAGCGGTCGTAGGCAATTTTTATTATACACTAAAGCATACAAATAGGTGGGCCTAGAGGTAATATCTACTTGCCAAACAGCCAGCGTTATTGTGAATATTTGGCTGACGCGAGTACAACTAATAAAAATTTATGAAAAATTGTATTATAAATATTTCACATACAATGGCAGAATTATTTTAAGTTATGCAATTTCTTCCAGTCAACCGACATATCGATATGACATGGTGTACGACAATAGACGTGTGTGTATGAAAAACTCTAAAATTAAATTGCAAATTATAGGATACGTTATGTATTTTATATGTATCTAAAGCAAAAATAAATATTAATTAATATTCGAAAGGGCATAAAAACAAATATACATATCTATTAATATACAAATAACTAAATAAACAAATAAACAAGTAAATACACAAATAAATAAATAGGCTGCCAAAATAAGGTAAGGAAAGGGAGGGGATAAGGGAAAGGTCAGAATGTGTAGTTTATATTTGTTGTAAAAGTTGCTTTTTCAATGATTGCTTAAAGGTTGAAAGCGAGCTAGCGCCTCTAATAGCTGGAGGAAACTGATTCCATAGGCGAGCTGCGTGTACGGAGAAAGAGTAGAAAAAAAAAGTGGTATTGTGGTTTGGGTTGCGTAGTGTTATTCTGAAATTTAAATAATACATAACAAAAATTATATATGTTATGTCTATATAGGTATATTAATGTTATGTCTATATAGGTCTATTAACGTTACGTCTATATAGGTCTATTAAATTCATAATGTTCTTCTGTGTACAACTTCGATTAAATCCACAATATATAACTGGTTCCCTGAGCTGCTCAAGTTTTACTTAAATGTGTTCCAACTTATTCTCCCCCGACCAGAGTAACCTAGCCCGATGGAGGAAATCTAAGGAGTCATGTAAGGAGTTTGCAGGCTCTGCCAAACACCTGCTATGTGGATGGAAAATACTGCTTGAGAGAGGTAAATATTCCTACCGCCATGATGAAGTGCTCCAAGTCATCAGAGAGGCCATTAGTCTATCCATTGCACGGACCAGAAAAGGACAAGGACAGTAATGGCTTCGATAAGGTCAACTTTGTAAAACCTAGAGCCAAAGAGCTACCCAAAAATAGGACTAAACCTTCCTCAATTCTGGGAGCAGCAGAGAACTGGCAATTTTTGATGACACACACGAGAGGCATTACCAAATGCCTTCAGAACTCTGTACCGCAGCATACAGACCGGTAATACACATATTATCCAAGACGACAAAGCATGTATAATACTTGAACTTCAGTTCCATGTGAGAATACCGAAGAACCACAACTCCAAAGTAAACAAGTACTGCAACTTAGTAGACTGGATAGTGAGCAACGCATTCAAGACTGATCTGTTCGCCGTGGAAGTCGGAGCAAGAAGACTACCAGCTAAGTCACTCTACAGTCTCTTCAAGTCACTGCCAAGGTTGGCGCTGAGCTCAATATGGAGAGCTTCGAAAGCGTCACTGGAGGCATCCTACAGAAATGGATGGGTAGGGAGAAAGAGGTTGAGGGTGGGACTGGTGCTTTTCCAAGTCTAGTCATCACAGACAGCTGATGAGGGCTTCTAAGCAAGCCGAAACGTAACACGCGCTGGAGAACTGTAGAGCGGGCGCTCTCTATTACCGTCGTATACTGCCAATGAGCCCGGATATATTCAGTTAAGTCATTGCAAGCTGAGTGCAACACTTCCTATAAGGGTTCTAATTATCTCCCTTATTGACACCTACAATCATTTTAAATTTCTCGGCAAGAAAATCACCCATAAAAGCAAAGGCATCTCTGCCGATTATGTATCAGAGCATTTTAGTAGTTGCCTGATAAAAATAGATACTCAACTTCTCATTTGTCATGGTTATTTCTCATTTATGATTTCACCAAAACCAAACTATCCCATCTGGATATGCTGGTAATAGCTAGTTGAAATATTGGTTACTCTTAGCCACACTGGCTGGTCCCTCGACTCTTTTCAGATCCAAACAATTTTGGGCTAGCTTTAAAACTGCCTTCTCTGCTCTATGCCGCCTCTGTTCAGTTCTAAGGATCCGGTAATATCAAAGCAAATAGTAAGTGGCTATAGTGAATAAAATGATTTACAAGCCCGCATCGACTTCCACACAGTTTCTTGCTAGAACCAGCCAGAATGGCACTGGTCTGGGGTATGGCAGTACAACCGCTTGGCACTCAATATACTGGCAATAAAATCATGCATCCTTTATGTCCAACTTTTGCATTTATGTTTTTATTTTTGCAGTAAAAAAGGCCTACAGAAAAAAGAACCAACTTAGTTTTTTTTATGAAGAATAATGTAAACAAAAACTACCAATATCAACGAAACATTTCTTTTAAATTATGATTCCAAAAAAAATATGTTTTTTTATTTGGTTTTATATGTAGGAATCACCCATTTGTCTGGTGCTCACCAGTAAAACTAACCTTATATACAAAGGATACTAGGAAAGTTTTGCAATACAGCTTTGTACATGTAATTATTTCAAAATAAATTTCTCTAAGTTCAATAAACCTCTGCATGCTCCGAAACCAATCTTTAAACGAGTTCTGCCAAGTTTCACTAGGGAGTAAAGCACACTCGTCGTCCCGAGCCCGCAGAAGGTTCTCATCACTGGAAAACCGCCTCCCTTTTAGCTTCATTTTCACATGCGGGAACAGTGCAGTCGCAGGGAACAAGGTCTGGACTATAGGGAGGGTGCTCGAGAAGTTTCAGTCCTGTTGTGGTCAAATATTCGGTGCAGGCTTTGGCGCAGTGAGCTAGAGTATTATCATGATGGAGGAACCAGGTGTCCATTCTTGACTTTGGCCGCAGGTTCTTCATAGATCCGATGACTTTAGGCAGGCACTGTTCAGTATACCACTTAGCTGTGCTATCTTTTGTGTGTCCAAATCTACATATTCCACAATTCCACTGGATTTGAAACATACAGCTATTATTTTCTGACAACTACGAGTGTGTCCTCATCATCAAAGACCCAAACTTTGGTTTGAGCCTTGGTCGTCACATCGTAATGGTATAGCCAAGTCTCGTCACCTATCCACGATAATGTTCATATACCGAGATGGTCTCATATCAAACTTTTTTAGCATCTCCCGGCACTAAGTCACAGATCATCTGCTCTTCAGTCAGTCGATGCAGCATCCAGAGAGTGCAGTTTCTTTATGTGCAAATGATCATACAGAATCGAACGAATTGCTTGTGTATTTAGGCCTAAAGTATCCTCTATCTGTTAGTTGGTCACTCGCCTGTCCTCGTCAAGCATATTCCTCACAGAAGTAATGTTTTCCTCCGTAACTGACATTCGTGGTCTTCCCGGCCTCTCAGCATCCTCCACAGTGAATCCTCTATACCACCTGAATATATGACCACGATGCCATTGCAAGCAATTTACACTCTCACTGCTAATGAATAATTGAGCCCATCGACTTGGTGCGGTGGCTACTATGCACATATGAACATGTCTCAACATGCAGCACCAAGTAGCTTCCTGCGACTCATTGTTGCGTCATATTGCAAAACTATGTAGTCCCTTTGTATGTACAAAAGTAATTTTAATTTTAAAACTCATATCAAAAGATTACACTGGTCAACACATTTTTTGTCCCTTTAACAAAAGTAGTTAAATCTTATAGGAAATTTCACGCTGATT
>JAOPUG010160681.1:0-10796 GCA_027564375.1 Micropterix facetella | reverse complement strand
TTGCACTGCTATACAACTTTTACACTAGAATTATTCTATTTAAAATATATATTTCAGTTTTATTCACAGAGCTAACACGTGCACACTGTCACATGACAGATGATATATCCTAAAAACAATAGAAGAGTTTTATTCCAAAAGCATAGCATTCGTAAGTTATCTGGTGATAGCCTATTTTTTAAACACCCTGAAGAAGTCCAGCTGTTAAATAAAAATTATTAATTACATTATTTTTAAAGACTAACTTTATTAACCATGCATTGTCATCCAAATTAAAAATGTATGCAAAATTTCAGCTCAATCGGTTGGGAATAACTGTTTTATAATTGAGTTGCAAGATTTCACCCATACTAACAAGGAAAGTCGAATTTACAAGGTTTTCTTGAGTAGTGTAGTAAAATTTAACAATAGACGATTTTTATTCTAAAAACATAACATTGTATGTTACCACACAGCCTAATTTTTAAACAATCCTGGAGAAGTCCAGCTTTTAAAAAATAAAATAGTGTCTCACATGCAACTGAACTTAATTATTAGGGCTCGATATTTTTGTGCTTTTTTTGATATTTAAGTAATAGCTATTATTGCGCCAATATTGTCGGAGGTCAGAGCTTAGCGGAGAATTAGTTTTGGAGAATTGTTCCGAGCTTCGCTAAATAATCTGTGCAAAAATCGTCAATTCCGACTAATCACAAAAACACCAATAAACATTGATTATTCGTATCGTAATCGGTTGCATCCCTAATAATAACATAGCAAACATAAAAACTCTCCTCGTAGATTTTGATGATTTTATTTATCTCACAATTAAAAAATAAGGAACATCCTCACATTTAATTAAGGTTTCTTTTTTCTTAGTTTTAAATTATTGTATACTTAAGTTACCTGGTAAGTCGCCTTGTTCATTACTTCCTCGAGTATCTTCTGCTTCTGTAAGTTCATGTCATAGAGTTTTAGTATGCCATTTTTGAGTTTCTTCGAGTAATGCCAGGTTACGAAGCGTCCTGCTAATACCATACTGTTGATCAGAGACATACAAATAAACACGCATTGTAGTTTAGGATAGCTTGTCTCATATTAACAGCCTTTGAAGCTATATTATTAGGTCCATATCGATGAAGTTGCCATTCTTTAAGGAAATTTTAGACCAAAAAAATTGTGCGAAACATATATATTACTTTGGCCTGCCCTGCGCCAGGCCGAAGTCTTACGATCGTGCGAACAATGTAATGACATTAAATCGTCTAAAAAGACTGTTCTCGACGTTCCACATCCAGAGAGCCAGATCTTTTTGTGGTGTAGATGGACGGACTCTACGACTTGAAATTAAAACTACCAAAAATACTTTTCTCGATGTTTCACATGTCCTAGAGTCCATCTAAACCAAAAAAGAAATGATGTTTATCTGTCTGGATGTCCTGGAAACTATGTCCCTTTTAAAAATTTCTTTCGCTTATCGATAGTTACGGCCAATGTGCAGAGCCCGGTTAATTTTGAAGGCTGTATGGCTTAATTATTTTATTTGATTATTTAAATATTTATTTTAATGACGACCGTCAGTACCCTCTATCGACCGATCGAGGAACCATCTGGCCTCGGCGTTGTAATACACCCCTTCACGAATTCGACTCGGCCGGCCGCTAGATGGCTTCAAAAGGTTAGAAGTTAATTTCATTAATATTTTAACTATTACAACAAAACTAACTAGGATAGAATCAGCAATATTTCCTTCCCTTTTTATCTCATCTGAATTCAAATTGAGAAACATATATAGAAAAACATTCCAGCATTAAAATCAAGGCAAATTACAGCGTGAAGTCCAGACAAAACAAAACCCTCTAGAAGAAATCTAGATTGTACTACTCTATTTCAATAGTAGTCTTTAACTTAAATGTCTGTATTTTTATTTTTTTTATGTCTTAATTCTTGAGATATATAATTACACATTTTAGCCAGGCGGTGGAATGTGCTTTGAGAAATTGGCATCATTGAAACGTCATGGTGGCAGTTTTTTTTTTTAAAAGTGCCATAATCAATTTTTGATATTTTTATTTCAAAATTTCAGATAATATTGCAAATTTACATTATTTAAAATAGCTGAACTGAGCGGACCGAACTCATTGTTCGATAGCGCTACCTCATTGAGTCTGACGATGAATGGATTATATGCTGCACAAATGTAGGTCTTAGATTTTCTCTAATTCTCAGTGAAGACATGCCGCCTCCAACGCATCTAAACTATGGTGTTTTTAGTGGACATCCTAGCCTCCAAAATGCTCCAAATAGAAAAAACCAGTGGATCAAAGTCTGGTGAATATGGGGACCACTGTTGAGCTAATATGAACCTCGGAACATATGAATAAATTGTTGATTTTCAAGGGCTTTATGGGAAGGCGCTGAGTATTGCTGAATGTCCACATCCTGGTTCCGAATTGTTTATGTGCCCATGGTATTGATGCTTCTTTCAAGATGTTTTCGAGATACAAGGTTTCGTTAACCTCGACACCCTACTGGATGAAAGCGAGTTGAGAGTGACCTCAGCAGTCACTGCGGCCCAAACCATGACAAAAGCTCGTCATTGCTTCCTGACTTCTATTCTTCGTTTGAGATTATCGATTGACTTCCTCTCTAACCAAACACGGCCCTTTTCTTGTTTACGTACTGTTGGACGATAAAAAAAAATTTAAACGAAAATATATTTGGCAAAACCCCACTCGCATGCAAGCGTTTCAGTGCCTGGGGGCTTATCCAACCGTACTTTTTCTGCACTTTTTGTATCTTGTAGAGCTCACGTGGAGTTCATTTGTCAGTATTTGACGAACACTCCAGTCTGACACTCTCTGATCTTTTGCCGATTTTCTTGCGCTCTCATGAGAATTTCGTACTATTCGGCCCTTCGCCTTCCAAGCTAATTCCAGGAAATTTGCTGTTTGTTTAGGACCGCCATTGTTGCATTTCTCAATGCTGTCAGTAACATTGTCAACTATTGATAGTACAACTTATTTTTAACTAATGAATTTAACTAATTTAAATACTGCAGTTGATGAACAATATCAGAAACCGAATAACGCCATAAATATAAGAAAATCTCACTGTTATGTTTAAACTCTATGGTCAATATCAAGTAGAAACTTATTTTCGATTCCTCAAGACAAATCTGCATAGGTCGGTCTCGGATACTCCCACCCGAAGTCGATGCTTATTCGACTTGTAGTGACCCGTGAAGTCCTGTAAATATGCATAGCTGATTCCGGCTTAATTTTAGTAGCTTGGAAGTTTATTTGTGAGAGTGCTTTTTAACTAGCTCTTTAGCAATGTTTTGTCCTGATATATTCTGCCATTATTGGTGAGTCTCTTGTCTCTCTTGTTCTTTCGGCCTTTGGGTTGCTGTGGCCTTTGCTATGCTGCCGATTGGTTCTGGGCCTATGATTGGTTGCAGGGCTCCTTTTTTTAGCCAACAGATCAGCTTTCTCATTTTCATCAATCAGACTAGATGGCCCATCCTACATAATACTACGGATGGGATATCAAATCCAAAAATCAAATAATATCAGCAATGTCGATAAACATATTCAACACATAATCAATATTATTATCCTTTTCGAAAATTTCTCTCATTTTTTTATCTTACGGACAAAATTATGACAGTAAATTAAATTTTGCAAATAAAATATTAATCTAAGCACAGCATCAACTGTTTCCCTCAGATATTTTATTTATTAGTTTATCTTTTGTAAAATTTCGTGATAGAAAATGCCCTTTCAACGAGAGTTCGAAAAAGGGAGGTGGTTCTTGACAAAAGCCAAATAAGAAATGTGCTTAAAATATTTCTCATCTGAGGGCATTTTCATACTGAAACATATGGAAGGTGTCTCCGTCTTCTAAGAGCTGGTATTTCGGTGATGGTTTTATGAAGAATCTAAAGGACTTGAATAAAATCACCAACAAAAATTCTATGTCAATAAATTTGTCACAGGGGTCTCTAAAAGTCACTAAATTTTGTGACAAAATCATCGATCTACCAACACTGGACCTAATAATTTGTAGAATTTGTTGAATGGACACACTTTTGGGGATGTATGTATCTTTAATCAAAGAGTGACACATAAAAACAATAATATGATACTTACAGTGCAGGTAACGCCAATAATGCTATCATATAGATGATTGTCTCTGGCCAACTTCCATCGTTCCCTTTACAGAGATAAACCACTAAGGCACATAGTAGATAAATGCCCACAGATACAGCTGGTAATCTTGCTTTTACCTGCAAATTAATTTAATTCTTTTTTATTTAGAGGGGCAATACCTTAAAAATCACATGGCATAATCAAAATAAAAAGTACAATTACTACAAAATGTTATACGAATAGTTAGATCGCGAACCAGAAAGGTAAACGCGCGAGGGGTGAGCGCAAACCACCCCCTCCGTTCCGCCCTGAGTGACCCATTTATTGTCTAAAAATACTAGATGTAAAATACATTGTAAATATGAATCCTAGGTCTTATAAGGTAACATGTAGAGGTATATCCAAATAACAAAAATCAGAGTTATATACAAATAAAAAACAAGAACAGTAGATTTAAAAGAAGAAAAAGTATATTTACAATGAGGCAAATACAGATGTGGCCAACCAGGTGAGGCAGATGTCTGCAGAATTGTGGGTCACGGGGCGGCTGCTACGGGGGGAAGGCCTATCCAATGTCCTCAGGCAGGAGACGCCCCCGCGGGGGGCAATATGAACTGCTTGTTCTCCACCATGACGAAGAACCGTCTTTCAGAGAGGAAGTCCCCAGATTTCAGAGCAAGAGCGGTGCCGTGGTTTGGGTCACCGCCTTGAAGCGGTAGCTCGTGCCAGGCTCGGCCCAATTACAAAGTATGAAGATTTAGAAGAGTTGAGTTGAAGTCCATGTTTGTTTGACCAATTTGACCAAGTTCTTGACCAATTATTATGATCCTCACAGTATTTCGTACTTGGATTTTAGCTAAATAGAACAAGTTGCAGTATAGATATTTATTTACATTGTACCTTAGGTGTATGGCTGTCTATCCATGTATATAATTAATAGCAGAATCATTAGTGAATTTTACCTTAACGGAAAGTGCCTTTTACCTGTAATTAGGTCTTAATAAGGGAGAAATCCAAGATAATATAGCAGAAACATACCATTCTTAATCAATGATATAGTCCATATTGCATACCTGTTTAAGCAATCGTTCTATCCAGCGTCCTTGCTTTTCAATCTCATGTATCTTTGCCTCTAACACTTCGAGTTGTTCGATTGTTTGGTTGGGCTGCAAAAAAAAAAAACAACAATATATACGCCAGGCAACTTGAGATCTATGGCCAACTCAATGAAGATCTCAAGCGGATCCAAAATGGCTCATTTTCCTAAATAAGGAGAAGTGTAAAATTCTCGGCATACTATGGACCTAAGAATTACGGTCACTCATCACCTGAAGTAGGAGATCTACATTAATGAGATTGTGAAATGGGCAAATTCTCCTACACTCTATAAAAACGCATTTCTTGAACTATAAATGTATGAGCAAAAAAAAATACGATTTAATCGACTATATGACTGCATGAAATTTAATATTTTCAGCATTTTATGTCAATTTGTACCTATTTTGGAGAAGACTATGGCTATCACTGTAGTCTTTGACCCGGATTATTATTTCATTCTCCTACATAAGATAAACGCCTTTGGCATAGGTATGTACTAATGTGCATGATCTTATCAAATCATATCTATCTAATCGTACACTAGTTGTGTTATGTGAGATCAATATCGAAAATCTATCTTGTGGGATTCTATCTAGTTTAACTATCTATAAAAACTTCTGTAATATTAAGCTATCTAGTAAAAACTATATTGTTTATGGGATCGATGCCTCTTCGTTTTCTAATGTGAAATTCTGGTCATGCAATTCAAAATTGGTAGTTGATGGCGCACTCGCAGTGGATGCCCGGTTAGAGACTGGACAGACAAAAGTTGAAAACCTCTCTCGGAGAACAATCGGTTGACTATGAAACGGTCACCAGAGATCCTAAACCTCTCGACTGAAATCGTATTGCAAATGTTGCATGAAAAATTAGACATAACGCTGGACGCACATATGAGTTTCCCGATAAGTGCAAGGATGATTCGGAAAATGTTTTCAGTCGCATTGTGATATGTAACAAGATATTGATACACCACTACGAGCCCGAGACAAAAAATCAAAGCATACAACGGCAATGATGTGGAAATCGAGCAGCTCTTAAATTTAAGGCTGTGTAGACAAGATTAAATCCTCTGTTTTCTAGTGAATAATACTAATTGATTATTTGCCGAATAAACCATGGTTATATGTGTTTATTATGCTAATCTGCTTAAATAATAGAAGTAGCGATATATATCGGCAACTTTGGCTTGTCCCGTCACTGGTAACCCCTGACTTATAAAAAATGGCTTTAAAACCTTTCCAACAAGTTTTTCTCATCACCATGATTCCAAATGCTAGCTCTACCTATTGGTCAGATCCTTCTCCAGGCCAAGTAAACCAGGTTGCACCTGCAGCAGTACCCGCGGGACTCAGATCGAATTTGTTGCCACCTGGTGGTGCTTAGTCACCCAGGGAGGCTGCATACCAAATTTGGTTAAGATCGGTCCACAGGAATTCTTCGGATATATATGTGAAGACATCCTTGAGAAAAGAATCATCTATCGTTGAGCACGCTTTTAGCAAGACAACGCACCAGCTCACAAGTCATGCTCTGAAAGATTGCGGCTTCGAAGTGCTCTCCACCCACCGCTTACTCAAGACATGGCCCCCAGTGACATTTCCTCTTTCTAAGCCTGAAGAAATAGCTTAAAGGCAAACAATTTTCGTCGCCCGCTGAAGAGTCCATACATCCGTTTCTGAGTAATTCTATGGCAAAGATACAAACTGGTATTTCCATGGGATTGAAACATTTGGTTGAGGTTCGAGGACATTATGTTAAAAAAATAAAAATAATAGTTTCAATTAAAGCATTGTTAAGCCGAGAACTTTTCTACCATCGCACAAAATATACTTAGTTTCAAAAAGCGCTGAGTGCAGTGGTTGAATGATGAATGCAAGTAATTTAAATAAGCTGGCACCGAAATGCATTCAAAATGATGCCACGGCTAAGAATAGCTATTACGTCTAGAGAATTCATATATAATTGAATATCGCACAGTGTTTTATTCATATATTTGTATGATTTGTGTCAGATATACCAGTACTGAATGTCAGTCCTCTCATCCTCCCTATCCTCTTTCTCCTAGCCTTTTCACGAATAGAAGACATGTTTGATACTTTCGCAGTAGCGCTCCATCAAGTATTATTAGTAGTATCTATAACGACAGGATGTTTACATCTATTATTCTCCAACTCTAATTCAGCAGGTCATCCAAATCTCCATGATTCCACGTTGCTACATTTAATGTTTTATACAGAATTAGAACGAGAATAAAATGGAACGGGCATCTGTTAAGTCTGTACTAAATTTGCAAATCAATAAAACAGAGAATGTTATTTGAATACTGATTTTATTTCATCACCATTTGCATCTCCATGTGGATGGAACTCGAGAAATGCCAGTGCTAGTCCCAGATTTTATTTATTGATTACTTGATTTTATAAATAACCTTGAACCATATCGAGACGAAGGACGAGGATACAGACCACAGTCCGGGCGATACTTTCAAATATTAATGAAAACGACCTCGGAACCCTAGCTGATCGAGCAGACCAACAAATACAGCAACAGGCAGGAACAACCACTCGCAAAACTATTGACGAAAAAGCGTAGACAAATTCAACAACAGTATGCAAACGTTCCAGTTCAAAGTCGCATGATCGAGACCAAGATCCTTAAATAGGTGAAATAGAGATTTGGCTAGGCCTTGATCACCAACTTGGAATAATCTATGGAACAGTTAATTCTACAATAAGGGCCATCTTCCGAGATAGGAAGAAAGAGTTATATCTGGACGGAGGGCTGTGCACCCGAGACTTTTAGGGAAATTATAGTGTTTAGAAACCGAATCGACCTCCACAATCCAATCTGAAGCTTTATCGGTTATTGAGCTATCCCTCACGAATTGTATTGGTGGTTTGAAGGGTACTGTCAGACCCATGTTGGCACGAATCACAGAAGCTAATTACTTCAGAAGGACAGCAATGACTTTGTTATGGCGGTAAGTATACCGTCCCTGATCTAAAGCCGCCTTGCAGCCAGCCAAAATATGGCTACCTGTGCAAGGGGTATTGCTACAACGAAAACATGAACTATCCTCTGAACAGCTGAGCGAGGTTACTGGGATCTGGAAGTGTATGCTGAAAGGCATTTAGATAAAATTTCAGCAACTCCTGTGTCCAGTCATACAACATTATCTTTCATTGCATTGGAGGGGGAATGCAAAAGTCCGCAACTGTTGTAAGTCAGTCTGGCATTGAAGGCCAGATAATAATATAAATATGATAATAATATAAATTTCTGTGTTCAGGTGATCATCACTTGAACGTGCTTATTACATTTGAAAATGGCACTTATTACATTTGATAACGTATTTCATTTTCAGATTACCGCATTACCAATATTAATCAGGTTGAACATCTTACTTGAAACCGCCATAAATATGTTCTTCGCTATGTCAGTGCTGTATAATTAAATTAGAGATGAGACAAGGAGCCGACAATTGTAGTGATATCGACGATAGTGAAGATGATGTTGAGCAACTAGTTGACGATAATCCGAGACCCCAAAATCGCTCACTTCACACCTTGGGCTGGTCACCACAGTGATCGCCTTTAGTGCCACCTACAAAGGCGTTTGCGCACACAATGCCATTGTAATATATATTTTATATTACCTATTAACATATAGCTATCTGTGGTATATAAGTTCTACATATGTATCTGAATCCAATTTAGATTTATTAAAATGTGCGACTAAGGTTAAAAATTCGCTCCTTTATTTTGTAATACTGATGCAGAAATTTCTCAAAAAGAAAAATCATGAAGGTGAGTACCATAGCCAAACGTTCTGAATCCCGTGGCTCCTTCCTCAGTGGCGAGAAGAATACTGGCTGTTCTTCTGTGGTACAAGGAGAAGAGTGATTTAGCGGATAATTTGAATTTAATTTAATAATTTACAAAACAAAAAGCAATAAAACTAGAAAAAAGAAGCACAGTAGTTGTTGATGTGCGTGTGTGTTGAATGTATGCCTTGATAATATGCTAATAAATGTGTGTTAATATTATTGAAATTACATTTGTGTGAGCCGAACGCTTATTTTAGCAATTGACTTCATCATTACCAGGACTTACCGTTAAAATCGCCAGACAGATGCGTCTACAAGAACTACCACTTTCTCTTCGCACACTATAGCTTAAATTATGTAGGTGTAGTAAAATAACGGCAAGTATCTCATTTCATACATTTTTATTACCAACAATTAAGAGTCAAAACAATACTCATTAATTAGAAACAATTCAACTACATCAATAAAACTAACAAGTATTTCTAATTATCTCTGATGGATTTATGTCACCATTAGTGTCTTGGTGTTAGAATCTTTTGTTCGAACGCTATATAGTGGGTGAATCTGTCGGTTACTGAAGTATATCATCATCACTCATGTTGAATATAAAAATTTTTCAATAGTTTGTGCACTGTAACAATGTGTTAACATTCTGAGTGCAGATGACTAGACTGCGTTATGAACTCTATGGAAAAATTACCAGGACTCCGTACTCCAATTCATTCAGAAAATTTTAAATTCATTTTTCTAAAAAGAAAATGAATTCTTATTAACCGAAAAGGTGAATTAGATCTTTTCATTGCAAGAATCTATGTCTAATTCTAGTCAGGATGGTAGGTTTAACTCAGTTTGTTTATAAGTGAGGCTTAGTTAATTTAATTACATTTTTCGATTTTAGGTACTGGTGAGGCCACTTAGACATTAAAGAATAATTTAATTAAACCTCATAATTGCCCACTTTATATAAATTGCGCTATAAGCGAGAAGAAAAACAATTATAGCAGTACCATACATCATACAGCAGTTTTATTATGGGCGTATCAAACTTGATGTTATTTTTTAAACTAAATAATAGTGCAAATCTTTTATAAATAATAGTGAAATGCTCTAATCATCGTAAATAATTTAATAAGTGACAGTGATAGCAGATTTACACTGTTGCCTCGTGCCTCGTCCCGTGTCTCGTCTCACTCCTCACTATACAGCTCGCGAGATTCATAGAGAATGAGTATCTATCTGTTTACACTCTCGCGGGCATTCAGTTGTCTTTGAGCCAGCAACTATGGAGGACATTGAAGTATTAGTGTAGTCTGTTTACTGAGCTTCTACTACTGCATATATGACTAACCTTGATTGTCAACTGCTCCGAGCGAACCCGACCACCCCAGAGCGTTTTAGCAAACTTTATAGCTATATCACCCCGAGGCGAAACAGAGACTTGATGGACATAGACAGATCTACGTATCAAGCTCCACCTCAACCTGTAAGAGTCCAACTCCTACCGCGAGGCACTGGGAATTTTCAAGACCAGTGTGGCTTTCAACTCGCCCCCTTACTCCCAGATTCGATCAGATTTCTCCAATTCCCTGTCTGTTAGCAGGTTCGAAGTTGCTTGCGTAATCCTATCCCTCAGGCAGCGGCAATTCCTAACTGAAATTATAGCAGATCCGCAGCGTCCTTTGCTCGGTTTGCCACCCGAGATTGGGTGGCTATCGAATCTTTTCTGAGGATAGATAGCC
>JAOPUG010160607.1:0-10805 GCA_027564375.1 Micropterix facetella | reverse complement strand
ATTTATTATTATAATATGTATTATTATTTAGTTATTAAATTATTTATTAATATTATATTATTTATGATTTTTATATTAGATTTATTATTATATAATGAACAACGATTTTTATCGCATAAAGTTGGTGAATCGAGCACGCGATCTATCCGACAATGACCATCATCCGCATGATTTAAACATGGTCCTTAATAAAAATGCATACGGTGTGTGTATATATATACTGTGTGTGTATATATAAGAAAATTTGCCCAAAAATGGAAAATTAGAGCAAATAATTTATGTAATTTTGAAAATTGGTATAGTTATTCCTCAAGATGTCCCGAGGAACATACTGTAAGTCTCTTAGGGTGGGGGTTGGATAGGTATTCAAATGTCCATTTATGCAGTCTTTCGCAAATATCCCCAAAGGAGTAGCGTTATATTTATCTAATTTTTTTTTAACTGAAAAAACCCGAACGGGTATAAGAACACAATTAATACATTAATAATTGTGTAATAAACTATTATATTCGTAAATGATGGTTATATATTGTTTTTGGGTTTTATTTATTTCCTTTTTCTTTGTTTTCTTTTCTTTTTTTTATTTATATTATATATTATTTCTCTTTTGATTATTTTAATATTTTGATTTAGAAGCTTTTTGACATCAAGGTTTTGATTTTAATGTTTAAATTTAAAGTATTTGATAAAATAAACAGTAAACTGCATTTATTGGTCGATATAATAACAAATACTAACCTATTATTTAAGGTGACAGTGCCTTAATATCTAGACATTTAAAAGTCTGCCTCAGTAGTCAGCGACTCGGTCAAAGTTGATAATAATATACCTTGCATCAACTATTTGCTAATGGATTTTTTTTATTGAATGCTCATAAAAAGGTTCAGGTATAAAAAATAGACTGAAATCCGAAAAAAATACATTCAAATTCAAATGTTAAGAAACTGAAAAAACAGCTATTACACTGCGAACATATTAAAATATAAATAAAAATTGAAATGGGATATAAAAATATCCAAAATAGAATTATCGAATTAACAAAGTGCTAATCCATGATACGACAAAAAACGACTACTGCAATGATTTATAATTACTGCCACAAAAATAAACTACATGAAATATCCAATAAATAAAGATTCTTTCATTTTTCCTATAGGACCAATACTTAAGGAGTAACAGGGGATTTAAGGCGCCGCTGTTGGCTAAATCAAGCGGAATGATTATCCAAATGAAACGCCAGCGGGAGCTAACACACCGAAAGCCTAATATTGCTTAGGTGGATATACCATTCTTCTAAAATCGCGCATGATAAATAATATATTTTTTGGTTTTTTGAAAGATTATAATGAAAAAATAAGAAAAATGCAAAATATTGCATCATCACATTTTAATACTTGGTACGTATTACCAATACAGTTTCAAGTCTTTTGCCTCTGTAGATTCAGAGAAAAATGCGAATTACAAAAAGGTGATAACTTCAGCTTTGACTTATTTTTATTCAGAAAAAATCAAAGTATTCAAATTTCTCATCATAATACTAAAGACTAAGGAATTTTCAACAAGACACATATTTTTATTTTTATTTAATGTACGCGGAGAGTCACTTAAATTTGATACTATCAAAATGTCAGTTTATCACTGTGTGATAGAGGTTGATATTGATATGACCTTAAATTGATAAAAGTAACGACCCCCGCTGCCAGGTTGGGCTTTTTGTCATATTGGACCCCCCCCCCCTCACTGCAAATATATTGATCCTTTATTATATTGACCTTTTTGTAGGAAATTTTATTCATAACATAAATATTTTTGTATAGGTACTGATAATTATAACGCTAAAGTTTTCGAAATATCTGCGGAAAACTAGAAAGGGATATGGACGTTCGAAAACGAAAGGGCCCATAGCTATGACGATACATGTCACAATATAAATTATATAGAAATCAATATATAAATAGTCGAAATAGAAAAACCATTACAAGATATTGCCTACAATTCCTGTTTATTCTACTTTTAGACATATATACCTATATATATATATATATATATATATTAGAAACAATCCGTTAGAAACCCACCTCGGTTGGCAAGCCGAGTAAATGACGACTTGGATCCGCGACCAATTTGGCATGAATTGACGCGATTAAAGATAGAAGCCGCGAAAGTAAACCCGAACGACCATTTTTTCGACCAGACGGATGGCCGAAAAAAAATCACCAAATCTGGGAGTGAGGGAGCGAGGTTTCGAATGGTTTCTAGAAAACTCAACTTCAAATTGAATCTTTTTCAGTACCTATTTGAAAATATAAATGTTAAGGCGACGATGTATGTAAAAAAAACAATTCTGGATTGTTGGCAACGCCTAATTACCCCCTCTCCTCGCGACGGACTCCAAGCACAATAATTACCTACATTTTCTAAATAGCGGCCGGCGCAGAGCGACGCATTTCGTAAACATTGTAGTGACGTTAGCGCGGTTATACACTTTGACAAATCCCTCCCTAAATGGCATTATTTCAAAAACTCATTTTTTTATAGGAGAACCTTTCAAAGCTATGGTCGCCGTTTTTTGTATTATTTTGTAAATCTTATTTTCTATATAGATGTATGATATATCATTAGATGCGTATTTTGAACCTATATTTACCTATAATATGAAATATACTACAACTTTCACCCAGAAACGTAAAAAATCACATAAGGCCCTTTTACCTAAAAAAATGATATTAATGCTGTATAAATCTATTAGAAAAGACCACAAATCATAGAAAAAATAAATGTTATTAAAAGTTTTTCATCGTGGTTTTGTTCAATGTGAAAAAACAACTATAATAAAGAATCACACAGTAGTGGTAGCAATAAGTAGTATTGAAAATATAAAATAAATAATTCAAAAAATAAGTGATAAATAGAAAAATTCACGTAAGAATTTAAAAAATAAGTAGCGTTCATAGTGAAAATACTATTATTAGCTTTAATACCATTTATAAGTGAGTTTAGAACGTTATCAGAATTTCAACTGTATTAAACAATAAAAGTGACTATATCACATTAAAATAAATTAAAAAAATACTACAAAAAAGGCACATGGTACTTGAAACTGAGCTAGTTAAAAAAATAAAATACTTTAACAAAAATAACACAATAACACAAACTAACAATGAAATCAATGTTGTTAAATGCAGAATCAAATTATAATTATCACCTGTGTAATCAACCAATATCGCATAATAAAATGCTCCATTTTTGAATCAAAAAGAAAACTTTGGATAGTTGTCTGAGGCACTGGTCGGTTTGCCGACCCTTGCCCAATAACTAATAGCCTGGAAACGTAATGCGACTTAAGAAAGCGGGGGTAGTTAGATACCTTAAGCTATCTATCCTTAGAAACGATACATTTGCCACCCAAACTCAGGTGGCAAGCCGAGTAGAGTCTCATATCCGCGACATGTTCCAAGAACGATCAAGCGACTTAAAACCAGCTACCAGATGTGAGGTCGGAGAAATCTGGCCGTATCTGGGAGTAAGGGCCCGACGGATGCCACACTGGGCTTGAAAATTCCCGGTGCCTCGCTCTAAGGTGCAGCATTCTTACGGGCTGAGGCGGAGCTTCATACGTAGTAGATTGTCTTCGTCCTCAAGTCTCTATGTTTCATCTTGGGGTGATATAACGACAAGATCGTTGAACCGCTCCGGGGTGGCCGGGGTCGCCCGTAGCAGTTGACAATCACAATTGTTGATTTTCACCTTATATTAACATTTTATAAATTATTTTAATTTTAATTTTCCTAAGAAATATAATGTATTGAAAATGTGATGTAGTAAATAGGGAAATACAAGCATATCAATAGGGAATCTTCGAGCAAAATTTTGAATTCGGGTTTTCACCGGATCTCCACGTTTTGAGATCCCAGGAATCTAAATAACATGAAAAGTAGCTATATACATTGGCAATTCGGGCTCGTCCCGTGATTGGTCACCACTGACTTATCTAAAATGGCTAAAACATATTCCAACAAGTTTCTGCCGTCACCATGATTACAAAAATACCCATAGATGCTGTGCTTGCTCTATCTATTGGTCAAATACTCCTCCAGGCCAAGTAAACCAGGATGCACCCGCAGCGCACCGGCAGAAGGGATCGAATTTGCTGCCACCTGGTATGTAAAAATATGGAAAAATAAATAAAATGTATTTTACAATTCTGACGACATTGCTTACAACTCTTGCTTACGTCATCATTCGATACCTTCAGAGCTATTTCAATGAAGAACATTATAATCTGAAAATGCAATACTTCATAACTCCGTTTTTATTAGGTACTCTTGGCTGGGGAAAAGGTGTATTAGAATCCTAAGACTAATGCCTTTAACTTTGCTCTAAATCATTTTAAAATATCTTTATTGGATTGAGTTCAATAATAACAAAAAGTAATAAAAAATAGTTACAAATTTAAAATTTTAAAAATCATTCCAGAAATGCGATTAATACAGCCGATAACTAGAACAGTGATGCATTGTTTGTAGCTTCATAAGTCGAAATTTGAGAAATTGCATATGATGAATTTCAATTGTAAATAGTAGGTTGTAAATATTATATGTATGTACAATTAAAAAGTGCCACATATATATGTATAGTATAGCGCTATTATAGCCAATATCTAACAACTATACATTGTATGAGGCTTCACCAAGACTAAATTTGGGAAAGTTTGTGTACGATGTCACAACAATTGTATCCACCATATGTGAACGTCGTCGGATCCGTTATGAACTGCTGATACTGACAATTACGTGACCTAAACTTGGCTGAGTGTGTTACTAACTTCCCAGATTTTCCGCGTCCCCTTTTCGGCGATATGATTGGCCTTAGGGATGTTGTCGCTTATTAAACCTGCGGGATGGCAACACGACGAAACGTCATCCGGTCGATGCTACAGTCGAGACGGGTCAACCGCGGGCGACAAATGAAAATTAACCTGGGAAAACCCGAATAGAATTACACAAGGGATAACCCAATAAATAGAGAGGTATTGGCCACATCTTGGCGATTTCTGGCGGAAGGGGGTTGCCAGTAGGTATATTGTATATTAGATAAAATAAAATAAATTCGATTTAAGAAATTAGATTACCAAAAAGGATATTTATGACGTCGCAAAAGCAGGAGAACACCTTAGAAGTTAAAATAGATACGTCGCTTATTGGTTTATTTATAATAAATAATTGTAGCCTTGCAAATTTCGATACCGATCGTTAGATGTATAAGAGTAGATAAGGTGTAAATATATTCAAAATTGGGATTAGTATACTTGTGATAATTTATAATATTTTGAGATATTTTACAAGATAATTTCAAGACCATGAGATTGTTACTTTTAGTTACCTACCTAATTAACTATAGCGAGGGCACGTAGAACGGAGCGCATGAAGGTTTAAAATGCAAAAGCAGTAGAGTGAGGTACGAAGGCCAGTCTACAACCGCCGCAGGCCCAAGTGTTAGACCGAAGACGCGAACCAAACGCTAGTGAAAGAATAAAATGCTAACCAACCCTGAAAGTCTGGCTGTACTCGGTTAGCGTTCATTTTTTCAGCAATGCCGTCATTCTTCTCTATATCACTTCGAAGCGACCGAACGCGGCGAAAACTTCTAAGGTTCAACACGCCTGCGTAACCTTTCCTTTATAGCAAATTTAACAAAAAAAAATCGAAAATCTTTATTAACGTATAAAAACAATAAATCACTTTTTAGTTATAGCGACATCTATGTAGCGACACGAAGCCGTCACAAAATGCACAGATAGTGGTCGTTCTATCGCCATTCGTTTCCGTTAAATGACATTGATTCATTTTGTCGTTATCCCAAAATCGCCTCTTCCGATGAAGAAAAAGTGTCACTGTTTTAATTGTGACACGCAATCTTGAAGAACGCTCGCGAACCTGGGTGAAGAAGTGACATTTTTTGTTTAAGGACATTATAAAGATTCTGATACGAGAATCGCATGAGTGAGTATTTAATGAAAACACGTATTTTTTTATGCGCACATTTTTGATTGCGGTTTATTTGTAATGGTTCAACAGTTACAAATATAACGACATATTTTGTTTAGTGTCACTTCTATGATAACTATTTAAATCTTTCTTATGGATGAGGGACTTTTTAAGTGACATTAGTTTAGTGTTGGACAGATACGCCGGCACTAAGAAGGTCTCCGAGTTCCAACGTATGCCATTTGTTAGCGCAGAGTTTTTTCTGCCAAACTGAGTCGATTTTGAGAATGGACTGTAAGTATAGTTATAGTTTTTTCTCATCTCAGTTTCGCTCCATAGATTATCGTTCCTAGTCGACAGGCACTACGCGAAATTTTCTCCTTTATTCTTTCAATTTTAATCTTTCTTTCAATCGGTATATTTTAGTGAATTGACACAAAGTCTCTTTCACGGATCAAGTCGAGTTGTCAACTTTCTTTCTCTGCATAAAGGGACAGTAGGTACACTCGCAATTCGGATATTTTAGGGGTCTGATCTATGAGTTCCTTTGAAATACTTAAACAATTCTTTATTTTTTCCCCCGCCTGACCATTTTCCGGGTTGTGATATATGGTCCACGTCTTTGTGCACGCATGGTAGCGTCCCAACCGAATATCCTTTATTATTTTTAAACAAATGTGGGATTTTTTTCCGCGCGCTGCCTGCCTAAACTCGTCCAAGTGTCACTTTTACAATAATGATTTGAACATCCCACATGGACGACAAACTTTCTTAAGTCACAATAATTATTATATTTTGTATAGTGTCATTTATTTAATTGCTTGCATTACGGTAAAAATATATCTGCTTGTCCTATTCGATTTAATGTCAGTTTAGTCTGACATTGTGAAATGATATTATTATGCTAAATATTATTATACCTATTGCTGGTTACAAAATGTTTCCAATGTTAGTCCTCCAAGATGGAAACATACAATAGAGGAAGACTTTTGTTAGCATTGGCGTTGAAAAATGATAAAAATATCAATCGACAACCACAAGAAACCGGTGATTCGCCAAATCGGAGAACGATCCCATTTTCTTTGCCAAAGTCAGACAAAATTGTATTGAGGCGGAGAAGCGCATTAATTTGTCACATATGTCACAATGATCAGAACACAGATCAACGTATCAAACCACAGCCCCAAGAAACCAGCGACTCGCCAAAATCAAGAAATAATCAACCTTCTTTACCAACATCAGACAAAAAATATTGTAGTCAAATGAAGGAGCGCATTAACGACAATAACACTGCTGATAGTGACTTTTCTCGGGCTTCATATGACGACCGAATTCATATGAACCGTTATCGAAAAAGATTCGCGACAGACCTCATCAAGTTCGTCTTCATCCAGGTCATCATCATGCAACACGAGCTCTTCCTCATTGTCAAGTTCTTCATCATCGTCTACCCAATATCAAAATGATGTTGTAGTTCAGGGTTCATCGAAGAACAACATCACCGTTCCTATTTCATTGATTCCAAACTATCAACCTGCTACTAGTATCCCTCTAACAATCGCACCAAATCAATTGTGCCTAAGTTTAACAAATGGTTATAATACATAAATAGCGCAAAAAATGTCTTTCGGAGGAAAACCTCATTCCGCAAATTACTTCGATAGTATTTTCTAAATTATTTTCCCCCGAATTTTGATATTTTTAAATTATTTAACTTTGTTGATGTTTCACCTTTTCCTTTAGTTTTAAGATAAACATTGCTTTGTGGCGTAAAATAATAATGTAAGAAATAAAAAAAATATCTTCTCAATTTTCATTTAATTTTCCAGTTTAATAAATCTAAATGTGAAAAATGTCGTTAACCTGAATAACTTTCAGTGATGAAAATAAAAAAATACTCTAAACGGAACCTAATTACATTATTTATATTTTAAATGTATCAACACATTTTCCCATTTAACTTAATACTGTCGTTAAAACCACTTAAACTATAGTTAATTTAGCATTATAAATTAGCTATCAATACTTTCTTAGTAAATTTAACCAACGCTTTGAAATCTATGTAAAACTAAAATTGGCTCTCCTTTAAAAACGTATTTTTTGTATAGTGTTACTTTTGTTTTCAAAGTTCGAAATAATGCAAAAAATATAACAATATCGATATAGATTTATATAAATCCCTTATCTATTGCGTGGGCTACATTATCAGCTTCTCGCTTTCTTCCCGCCGCATCTTTGAATGGCTTTATTGTCCATACGTCAGCAATGTTGATTTTCTCCGTCCCTTGTATACTGTCGACGTCCATTGCATCTTCAGGTGCCAGAACTATGAAAGGGGTCGATTCGAAGCTGAAGGCAAGTCCAAAGAAGGAATATTTCTTGATTTCCGCCATAAAAACGTCCCATGAGTATAGACTCTTCGAGTTAGAGCCTAAATTATCGATGTGGTTAGACAGTTCGTCGTGGTATAGTTTGAGAATGTCGTCGTAGTGTTTAAGGCGGAGATCTTGCTCCGTGCAAGCGTAGATGAAGAAAGATAGATCCAGAATCGGCGATGCACATCTAGATAGTTGGAAATCGATTAACTGTGCGTGAATAGGCACATCCTTCGAGTATTTAATCAAGAAGTTTGTGGTCCACATGTCGCCGTGCCCTATTACAGCGTTTTCTTTGCTATCAAGAGCTGCTTCAACTACTTTGAAAAATGTCGCAGGTGTGGCGAACTCTTTCGTTTTTCTTAAGTATGTACCGTTAGGGTACTCCTTTTCAACGGCGTCTATTGCACAAGTGGAAATGAGTTTCCAGAAACGCTCATACCAACCCCAATTTCGTTGATGGTAGTAAGTTTCCGACAGTTTTGACGAAATCTCTTCGAATTTATTTTTGTGCTGATCTCGAAATGCCATCGCTAAAGCGTGGAATTTCGCGAGGGTTTTCACAACGATTTTACAATGTTTGAAGTCGATGCCTCTCTGTCTCGGCGGTCCCCCGTATTCGAATACACTCAAATCTTCAAGCATTACAATGTCGTTGTCTCCATCGCAATGCAGAGCGAACACTTTCGGGCAGTTATCGAACGGTTCCGGGACATTCTTACTCTTTTGAAACGCGAGTAACTCGGGCAACACGTTGTTATAGAAAGCTATCTCGTTTCTGAAAAATTCCGCGCATCTGAACGTCTTCCTCCTCGCTATGTTCTTGGGCAGCACTTTCAGGATCACTTGCAACCGTTTCTCCTCGTTATTTCTGTCCTTTCCAATTAACAAAATACGGAAGACATCGCTGAGATACGAATCGCCTTTGCTGGTAGCGCCGACAAACTCAAATCCGATGTAATTGACGTTATTCCCGAACCAAGCGCTTAGCTGTTCACTCAAATAATCACTGGTTAAGATACTCGATAAAGATTGTAGTGACTCCATCTTTAGACAATACGATAAGTCTGATAAACAAACACAAAATGAACATGTTTATATACAAACGAAATGAAACTTGCCGGCACTTGATTGAACCAATGAATGACCTATTATCATTTGTCAGCTGGCAAAGCGTCCATGGTACGCGTATAGCGACCAATAGGATGCCGCGACGTTCGCGCGCATATGATTTTCCTGTACAGCTGGCGCTATCTCACTGGGTCCGTGTTTAGTTCTTTCTCGCTCGCTCACTATCAAATAATGTTCTTTTATCTCTCTCTTTCTGCGGCTCTGTTCGCTGGCATAGTGGACTTGCTGGCCCGCCGTGATTACGTAACCTTCCGCCTGTTGTTGATATGATGTAATTTTACGGCCAAACATGATATGTCTACTTCATCTTCGTTACTGGATTTTAATTAGATATTAAATTTTACCAAAACGTAATTATTTGGCACAAATTAAAATATTTCATTATATAAATTAAAAGTCAGGATATAGAACAGAATGAATCTTCATCATTTTTGAAGTTTTTATGGTGGTAGGTTTGCTTTAACGCGTCTAGAACACATTTAAAAAAAAATACCTGCGAAGATTGCATTTCATAATAAAACATTAATTAAGTTCTTAAATATATTTCGTGTATTCTCAGCCAAGGTACTAGGTACGTACTAAATGGTATTTTCCACAGGTGCGGTATTTTCTCCGGTTATCAAAAAACTACATAGAGATGTTAAGGTCACCAAAAAATCATCATACTTGTCGCAATTTCATTTCATGCCCGGGTCAAATAAAAAGGTACAATAGACATGTCATGTTTTTCCGCGAAGCACATAAAATTTTCGCCGCAAAAATTTGACGGCTGGAGAACCGATTCCAAAAAAAGTTCAAGGCGTAGTCGAAATTTGAATTCGTGATTTGGCGTAAACGTGCATCATTGGCATTTATTGTTCTGTTAAAAAAGGCGGGAAACCTGTCAACAGATCGATTTTCAATTTTGAAAAATTTCGATCAATGTTCGAGATGAGAAATAATAGTGAGGATTAGCATTTTTTTTCAAAACTTACTTGTTTTGTGCGTAAATTAAAACAAATTATTAACACCTTCATAATCCTAAACGCTACAAACTAATAGAAATACAGTATATAAAAAAAATATTTACTAATAAATAAAGGCAAGGAAAATTTTCAATTACTTATATTTAACTAACTGCATTCAGGCAAAGTTGACGTAATTTTTTAAAAAATGTTTGTTTATTTCATTTATTACAAATATTAATTTATTGTTACCATAGTTAGGTATATATTTTTTATTATTTGTATATTATTATTAAATATCAAAATCAGTAAGAATATATTGTAGATGTGTTTCCCATTATCTTATTTTAGTCTATTTGTGTTTGTAT
>JAOPUG010160597.1:0-10806 GCA_027564375.1 Micropterix facetella | reverse complement strand
GAAGGTGAACAGTGAAGCCGTTCCGGGTGACGGCATTTGCGAGATCATGGTATTTATTTAATTTGTACTCGTGTTTTGGGATATTTGATTCCCATGGAACGGTTAATTCTACAATAGGGCCATCTTCCGAGATAGGGAGTAAAGAGTTATATCTGGATGGAGGGCTGTGCATCCGAGACTTTCCGTGAAATTATACTGTTTGGAGACCGAGTCAACCTCCAGAATCCAATCTGAAGCCTTCTCTATTATTGAAAAAGGTTTTATAGTAGAATGTTTTTGCCTTTAGAACCATCCCACACAAACTGTATTGGTGGCTTGTTGTGTACTGTAAGACCCTTGATGGCACGAGCTACTGAGAGGCTAATTACCTCGCGAATAACAGCAAGGACTTTGTCATGGCGGTAAGTATAATCCTTGATCTGAAGCCGCCTTGCAGCCGGCCAAAATGTGTCTAGCTGTGCAAGGGGTATTGCTACAAAGAGGACATGAACTGTCCTATGAATAGCTCCAATGAGCGAGGTTACTGGAGTCTGGAAGTGTATGCTGGAAGGCATTTAGATATAATTTCAGCATCTCTGGTATCCTATAACATTATCTTCCAGTGCATTGGAGGGGGAATGCAAAAGTCCCCTACTGTTGTCGTCATTTTGGCATTGAACGCCAACAGCATGAGCCATACTGTTGCTGTCGTATCTCTTCGCAGGAGGGACTTTTTTAGGTCTACACGGGCCTGTAGATCATTTGGATCACTACGGCCATATTCGTTATTATTGGACAGAATCGCAGTTTTCGTTATTCTGGAGTTGGCATAAAGCAGAGAAGGCAGTTTTAGAGCTAGCCCAAAGTGGTGTTTGGACCTGAAGAGAGTCGACGGGTCGGACGGTTTGGCCAAGGACAACCAAGGTTTTAAGCTAGCTGTCACCAGCGCATCTACATAGCTGGGACAGTTGGGTTTTCGTGAAATTATAAATGAGAAAGGGCCATGACAAATGAGAGGTTAGGTAGTCGTCATAGATCCAAGCCTTTCTAGGACCAGAAATTAGCAAGGCATCTTTTGTCAGGCAACTACTGAAACTGCTGTTACATGATCGGCAGAGAAGTCTTTACCCTGATAGGTGATTTTCCTGCTGAGGAATTTAAAATGTTTATTTGGATCAATAAGGGAGATACTGGAGCCCTTATAGACCAATTCGGGGTCATAGGAGGTGAATTTTGTGTCTATACGAGCAAGTCCAAGGCAAAAACATTTGGAGGGCTTCACCTTTATACAACCTGACCAGTCACAGAACAACTTACTTTCAGTAATAGCAGAGAAAGCTGTTTGGGGCTCCTGGTGATGAACATCAGGTCGTCGGCAAAATCAAGGCACGACGAGGTATACTGACCGTCCGTTTTAAAGCTGTTTAATTTAAAATGCCAAGAAGAAATTGCAAATTTATCGAGTGAACTGCAAAATGACTATTCATTTATAAAAAAGCTTTGAGGTGAGGATAGCAAAGTGAAATGCGGACAATGTTTCTCAGAATTTTCTATTGCACACGGTGGGCGACCGGACATTAAAGATCACTTGAAGTGTGCGAAACACAAGTCTGGTGTAACGGCAACTGTAAGCACTTCATATATTAAATCATTTTTTAAAAATGATAATCTCATTCAAGATTATTTCATTATTACGGCCAAAGAGGCCACATTTGATTTTCACACTGAAATGTATGATATGAGATTCTAAACATCTGACTACCTTGAAATTGATATCAAAATTTTTAGAACCAAAATTTGAAGCCGCGAGAACCAAATGCGAAGCGATAATTTTAAATATGCTGGCACCTTTGTCTATGGAAGATTTACATACTGACTTGCAGAAGACGCTTTTTGTAAGTGTCATCAACGACACTTCAAATAAAAAATAAATAAAATTAGCGCCTATTGTTGTTAGGTTTTTGTTACATTGGAAGGTGTTCAAGTAAACTACTGGATTGTGTACGGGTAAAACTACTGGATGGTGAATCTGTTCAAGGTGAGACAATGGAAATATTGACTGAAAATATAATTTCAACATTGCGTTGAAAAATAGATGCATTTTGTGGTGACAATTGCAACACAAATTTTGGTGGTGTACATAGAAGAGAATAAAATAATGTTTACTGTCAGCTCAAACAAGAACTTGAAGTTAACATTGTCGGCATTGGATGGTTGCGCACATATTGTGCACAACATTCTTCAAAATACTGTGGATGGTCTCCCAATCAAAATTGAAGCTCTTGTTGTGAAAATATATAAATATTTTCATATCTATACAGTTCGGGTAACTAAATTGAAGGAATTCTGTGAATTTGTAGATGTGGAATAAAGAAAATAGTCCAGCATGGAATACCAGATTTCTTTCTCTGTTACCGGCAATCAATTTTTAAAAAAATATATTTGAAGGACTGAAGATGTATTTCCTTTCTCAAGAAAACTATCTACGTGCTTTACAAGCACAACAATATTGATTGTACTTCTACTTGAGTATTTTACTATTTACTAATCGCATAAGTAGGCCGTCGCCATTGACCGACCAAAGGGACCAAAGTGAGTGATGTTGCCAGGTAGATATGTCTTTTTATCACTCGTCTTGAAGCAGTCGCCGACACTTTCTCGCTTTCGAGAAGCGCCACTTAAAATCGGTATTAGACCATATCGAGTGAAGAGTCCCGGCACTGTGTGCCATTTCTGAATGTCTCCACCTTTGGGGTGGTCGCTTCCTGGAGGATAATCGTCACATGTTTGACTTATAACACTGCAATCCCTGAGCTTAGGGCTCGTCAAAGGAGGAAGCATGCACATAGTCAATAGATTTCCTGTTTCACCTACCTGGTAAGTGGTAAGCTTTCCTTATAAAAAGACAATTTAACCCTTCACTAATGTTTAATATTATTCCAAATTTATGATCTAACTTTAAGTTTATTTTCAAATACCCCATTCTGGTGCAGACATTATAATTAATTATCTTAAATCTACAACTATAATTATACATAATATTAATGAAGTATTTTGAGATTAAATTATCATGCAGAGAAACATAGTATAAGCAAGCCAAAATAATAACTAGATTATGAAGAAAATTTAAATAATAAAACAAGAATAACATTGAAACTGTATGGGTTTAAAGAAGGAAATAAAATTTAGTAATAATCTAATGCAATGTAGGTGCGAGTACATACATAGATGCAAAGTTCTAAGTATGGGCAAGTGGTGTACCTTTGGACATTTGCACCTTTGGGCACTCTCATTTTCCCTACCTTACAGTTACTCTAAAAATCTCAAATTATATGTGCGGGCATCTTCCAATACTGACTAGTTAGATGTGCCAAATGTCAACCGACGGATGTACGGAACAGATAAAATTATTTTTCGATAAAAAATGAGTATGTTATCGATTACTATGAAGTATTTGCTCGATTTCTAGGGATGTGTTTTATAATCTGCGTAGGTGAATTGGAATCTACATGGAAATGGCGATCCTGTGTGTTATTGAAACATCATCGATTTCTAAACGAAAAAAAAAAAGATTTTCTGAAATGGATCCTTCTTGTGTCTGTGGACATAGATAGTACTTTACCGTGGAACATGTCCGAAGGTACGACGTTCCATTTTAAAATTACGTGAAATCAAGAACGATCAGGTTTTTGGCTTTTTACAGTGCCTAGGAGTAAATTTGGATGAAGAAGAGAATCCATTTCACAAGAAGACTTAAAAGAGACACGGTAAACCAACTCGAAGAACAGTCAAGAGATGGGGTTTAACTATGTTTGGAAGAATAATGTTTCTCTGGAAAATATTCACAACATTTGTAGTTCTAATTATGCAGTGGAAAATATTTTGAACACAGAGGAAGCATTACTAATGCGATATTATTGTGCGAGACAGCATGCATACACTTTGATTTAACAAAAATCTCAGTGAGAAAACTGGCATATCAATACGCAATTGTAAAAATAAAATTGTACCTGCAGCAGTAAAAAGACCACAATGGTTATGTGATTTTATAAAAAGGTGACCTGATTTATCTCTGCAGACACTGAAAGGTTAACAAGGGCAACAAGCTTTTTTAACAAATCGTTAATATTAAGCCATCTAAAGTCTTAGCTCCAAAATTGACAACTGGGCTGCCTAACGTCAGATGAACGCAGATTTAACATAACAATGATAGCAAGCATAAATGCTATGAGAAATACTATTCCACTAACAACGATTTCCTAGACTTCTTTTCAAAACACGAATGTTAGACGGAGGGCCGATGGTATCTAGGAAGTGCTAACCACTAGTTGGTCAAATGAAACCCAATTTTGATCATTCTGTTGCATCCGTTAAACCAACAAAAGATAAGCCGGTACTTTACTCATGAGCTATCATGATACTGACATTTAAAACGAAGTAATTGAAACAACTCGATATATTGGTGTTAATGTCATAAGCTTACATCCACACACGCCACATAAAATCTATCCCATTGCTGGAGGAGTGTTCGAACCCTACACATAATTGTAATCAAACTGCATAAAACTGGAAGCTTAATAATCCAAGAAAACCGATATCACTTTTTGACATCAGGTTTAATTGGAAAGGCTTATGTGAAGACATTTACACCTCAAAATATCAAAGTGTGTGGCATATGGTCCGTTGACAAAAAAACTTATTTAATAAAGTTGAATTTCTATAGTCTTTCTTACAGACTGGATGGAGAATGAACTATCTCAAAAAGGCAAACCACTATGGAAACAGAAGATACAGTTGAGCCATCATATCGTAGCCCTCCACAGGCACTATCTATGCTTGATGATATACCGAGACCGTCTACTTCTTTGAATAATGGCTTAATTATGCCAGAATTTGTGGTGCCATTTCCTATGCAGCCCTAAGAAAGCAACAGCCCAGAGGATGAAAGAAAAGAAAATAAAGAATATTAACGGACACATCCGAAAAAAATGCAATATTGGAGCACACAAATTAAAAAAGCAAGGATGTTACTCAAATCAAAAAGTGCAAAGCGAAGTACTAAAAAAATAGAAGTTTTATCCAATGTCACAGTTGTCATTGTTAGATATCACAAACTATATTATAAAAAATATTGTCACACTAAGTGCATCCTAAGATTCACCTCGAAATATACCAAAACCAGGTGACGATGATAATTTTCTATGCCACAACCGCTTCGTTCTATCAGAAAGCTCTTTTGGATGACCAAATAAGTTATATCGACTTTTGCAACATAACCAGATTATCACTATAGGTAGGCATAGGTACCGCTAAAATCGATGCGGGCACATTTTCAATAGTATAAAGTCAGGTTTTTACTTTAGTTTTGTCTTATCATATTAGTTAATAATATTTGTCAAACTGTGTATTAATAAATATTTTAGTATTTAATTTAATATTTTGTACCGAAAATAATTTGTATTGTCCACAGGTGCAATATTCTGTCCAAAAGTTTAATAACCACTGTCCACAGTAACTCGTGAACAAATGTGACAAATTCTAATTGTTAAATTACTATAAATAAAAAAACTAATCGATTTGCTTGAACACGAATACATTTTCTATATCAGTGAGTTGATGGCTTTTAAGAAAACATTGAACAGAAGGATTACTTTTATTTTGTTTCTGCTGCAAAACAAAATCCAAAATTTAAAAAATGTATTGTCCAGAGGTATAACACTTCTTCCTATCGCTGATGGTTGTGTTCTCCGATGATATCTTTGAGGGTCTCTTCTCCCTTTGTCTTGACGACAGCCTTGCATTTGAGTGACTGCCGTTTGGTACAGTACCAGAAAGTCCATCCTGATTTGGTTTTTTTTCTGTTGAAACTGAAGCCATTTCTTAGTAACACCAGACCTCTACAGATGCGGTCGTACATTTCGTCTGAAAGTTCACCTGAAACTGAATTAATAATATTATGTACAGGGTGATTCGGCGAAAGATCTAAATGAACCTTTAGAAATATTTATCATTATTATTATTTCATTATGTAAGAGCAGCAAATTGCTGATATGCCCATATCTAAAGTGTAATGTTTTTAGTCACTGTTACTTTTATATTTTTTGTCACCTCTGAAAGGTCACTCAATTGTCACCCCTGAAAGGTTAGTTAATTGGTTGAGGATGAAGTGCTTTCTAGAGCTGACGGAAAAGTCGCTTTTGTTGAGTTTAAAAGAGTGTCTACGAAGATGAGTGTTTTAGTTTTAAGTAAAGATTTCGTCTACATCAATACCGTTGTAATAATTATGGAGTATATTAAAAGTTTCTGTCGTATCGCTATGTCGGCGTTCTACTATCCTCATACTCTAGTCTATTTAGTTCTAGGTATCTTAGTAAACCTTCTCAAGCAAGTCTATATTCCTTTTTGAAATATGGATTCCAGATCAGGAATCCATATTTTCAAAGCTAAATCAGTTGATGTGTCCACAAGTAATTTTCTTATCAGATATGTGAGTGAGTTTGCATTTTTGACACCTTGAGATACTAGTAATCAGACTTCCTACGTCCTACTATTAATTTTCATGTATCTTGTCATTATCATATCAGAGGTATTCATGGGAAAAAATCGTGGTCATTATTTCATTAACCATAACAAAACTTTTTTTCAATTTTTATTTATTTACTTATTTTAATTCTTTTTTAGTGTGGCTCATGATTATGCTTTCCACGTGCTTGCATTAAGACCATTCCATTTGTGTTGATGCCGGCTTTGCAGTGGATAGAAAACCTTTTGGAGCAGTACCAGAATGTTAATCCCGATTTGTTCATAAAACTTCTATTGTAACTGTAGCCGTTTCTCATCATTACCACACCTCGACGGGTGCGGTAACATTGAAGTTCTGAAAACATTAATAAGAGTATTGAATAATTTTCTTTGTTTGTTGTATGTGTTGAGCCATTAACAATAACCGTCTTGACTATCGGTGATGTCCAGATAGCCCAGAACAAATATCACTAGGCCCGATTGCGTTTCTTCGTGAACTAATATTGGAAATTAATTCATGAGAATGAGACACAGCAATACGTTAGAGCGGAATATGTAATGAACAATTGTCAATTTTCCCGCACCAAAACACCTTCCCAAGGGTTTAGCCATTCGAATAAATTTGAACATATTAGGTGTGGCCTCAGATTTAGCCGCTTTTTTATCGGTGGATAATTTTAATGCGGAAAAGTGACAACCAATCCTTTCACAATCCGCTCTACCATATTGCCATATCCTGTTCGCATGAACTAATCGAGAAAAAACGCAATCGAGCCCATTAGAGTCAAAGTGCATTATGTATTTTACTATTTTCTTAAGTTCATTATTGACTACGTACTTCAATGGAATTTGTTTGGATGTCGATTAAGAATTACAAAATTAAATGGCTAATTGGTTCAAAGTTTGTCAATTGATCAGTGTCGATGTTGTTGTGTTGTCAAGTTGTGATTAACTCAGTGATCGTTGTCCATTCCTATATTTTCCTTTGTCATCATTCACTCTACCTTCCACGAACCCCTAATACTATAGGCGCTACCGACCAAAGAGGAAGTAGCTCGGTCCCTGAGCTCAGGGTTCGAAGAGAAGAAGCGTACATGTGGCGGGCAGGCTGGACCCTACCTCTCCACCGGTAAGTGATATTGTTTCACGCGTGACTTACCCACCAATTTCACAATTGGTAAATTGTCGAACCCCCAAACCTATTCACCATAAGCAGGCGGTACCTCCGTTTTGTGAGACAAAGCTCCTGTCTATACAAGGTTTTGACCATGTTGCAAAAACGTTGCTGTTACATTGTCTCACAACTGAATTGACATAGATGATCCTTTCACTAATCCTAATTTTGGATCAGATGGACTTTAATTTCTGGACATATTTATTAATTCCCAAGTCTATGTCATTCATCGACTCAACATCCCTACGGAGTATAACATCAACATAGTTCTCTCTCCGAAAATTAATTAAAATTCAAGTATTAATTCAGTTTTTCGGAATAAATGTGCAATCATTCAATAAATTAGTTAAGTGGCGTTGCGTCGTCTAAGTTGTGGTCATTTTCATCCAGATCGTGAGTAATTGCCAATTAACATTTTGGTTTAAGAAAATCAGCTAGTCGTTGTGTGATTTGAAGAAGAGAGCAGTAGCCAATCGCAGTCGCCATCTTCAATGTTTCGCACTGACGTGGGGTGGTTGTGCATCAACTATTCTCCAGCTTCTTAAAGTAGAGCAGAAGTGTAAACTAAAAAATATTGAGTGTAAACCGTATCGATATCCAATAGACAAGTTAAATGAATTTTTAATACAACAGACAAGTTATATGAATTTCAATATTTTGGACTCAAAACTGCATTAAGACAGCTTTGATACATGCAAAATTTAAAATGCCCCTTATTAGTGTACAGCAAGCGATAGTCATCGAAGCTGCTAAGAATAACGACATGATAGTGCCAAGAACTTGTACGGCATTTGGCCAGAGACATTTTAACTTCATAGCCCCAAGATTGTATAACTACCTGCCTGATGGCGTTAAACACAGTAAACACTAAACAAATTTAAAAAGTTGGTTTCTAGGTGGCTTATTACAGAAAGTAGGAAAAACGTTAATAGAATGTTGAATATTGTATATTTCTTTTATTCTTCGATTTTAAATCTATTTTTTTAAATTGTTACTATTAAGTAAACATGTTTTTATATTTTAATTTTATATGAAAATAATTATATTAGACATATAATTTTGACGGAATTTCTTTATATCTACATACTTTTAATTATAATTTATTTAAACTGTAGAATACATTAATAATTATGTTTATTTAATTTTCTTATATAAATATTATTACTTAAATCTTACATATTTTTTCGATACTAATTAGCTACATTAAAACAGAATTATTATTATTAAAGTTGCCTTAGAACAGGCTCAGGCCTAGTTAGGTGACTTTAATTCATTACTGTTTCTAATAAACAAGAACCAGTTTTTTGCTAATATCCATATGCATACAATATGACATGGTATACTGTAGGAAATGAATTGTGTAATACTGTAAATAAATAAAATAAATAAATTCTCTTGCATATCTATCGAAGTAATACAACCAATAATGTGCTTATCTATTTTATTATTAATGAAATTGACAAAATAGCGTATATTATTCTAAATCACTGTTTAACTAAAAACTATGTAAACCTAGACTGTGTCACAAGTATGACCCGCTGCATCTCTAAAGTCAAACTCGTTCCCTGGATTCATCTTAATGCTAGCTTCGCACTTTGTCAAATTGTATCTGGAGCAACGCCAGTCGACAGCGCCCTTTATTACCGAATCCATCAAGGAGTATGTATAGCCATTGTGGAGCAATTTTGTAGTACCTTGGAAGGTAGTCGTGAAACGAAGACGGGCTGTAAAGTGAAATGTGAAATTAAAATATCTTTCTTTTGGGATTTAGCCCAAAGCTGGTTTATAAGATACAAATACCCTATTCAAAGTCGGAACCCTAACTCGAGTGACATAAGTACCACACTCAAAATGGCTATTTATAGTCTCAGTGAGTAGATAATTGAAGACCTCAAGCAAATGGGTTCATTTCTACTTTAGTCTACTTCAATACTACTTCATTGTCTTTGAAAAAAAAAATGCACTATGATTGGCGCGTTGTTCGGCAACGGCGGTGTGCGACTGACATTTGATCAAACATAGATACTCACCTACTCTATGAGTTTGATTATGTTCGGTCTCAATTCTTGATTGACTTTGTTTTTGTTTGTTGACTGTATGATTCTTGTGAAACTGAACAGTATTTTTTAAAGGGCATTGTAGGTGAATGCACCAATAGCGAAATTTATGTCAAGTGGAGTAACTTTTCTAATCCCTCAGGGATAACCTTGCTAAGAAGGAGCCAGTATCCCCATAGGCATATTGGCCTTGCATTCTGTGGTGGGACTAGAAGCCATGCTGCGAAACACATGCCGAAGTCCAAATACCGAGATGAAGTTAGGGCAGCTTAAGGGCCCCCTTAAGTGACCGACTCAAGTATCTGCTAAGTAATATAAATAAAAATAATGATAATGTGTCACCCTAAATATGGCTGAAAGAATACATTATAACGGCAGGTGCTCAACTGGTATACTCCAGCTAACTCAGCTAGTCTCCCAGTTGTCGGCTATTCCTCATGGTTATGATGAAGGTTGGATATCCATATCAGGACGAGTGTGGAATGGAAAGAGTGCCTGTCATAACGTTTATACCAAACTTGCGAATCAAATAAAACATGGTTTTTATAAGAATTCTGTTTTTAATTCATTGTAACTTCAGTCATATGTTATACACTATGTGTGCATATTATGTTGACGAAGATCGCATAGCGAACATTTTATATATTTTTGCCTAATGATATAAAAGCTATGCAAAGCGACGCAAACTTCTCATCCATGCGGACCTAGTAGATTCGACGTAAAACAAGGTTAAATCTCATAAAAAATAAAATAAATAAAATGGGAAAATAAAATTAGGACGTGTAAAATTGGGTTTCACGGAATTCAAGAGAGAATCAGAGAGAAGGGAACGGCCAATTGTGTGTTTTTAATCGGCTACATTGGAATTCCTGTTATTTACGGAGCTTCTTGTTTTGCTGAAACGGAAACTACAATGGAATAACAGGCAACGGCTTTCGCTTTCTTTCTCTCTATTTTTAGTGAACATACTCGTGCGATATTTTTGCATGAAAAAGTTATAGATAGATAGAAATTCTTTATTGCACATTCTAAAAGTAAATATACAAAAGGCGGACTTATTGCTTAAATTACAAT
>JAOPUG010160590.1:0-10806 GCA_027564375.1 Micropterix facetella | reverse complement strand
CCCCCCCCCAACCCCGACCCACCCCCCCCCGGCCCCCCGCCCCCCCCCCCGCCCCCCGACCCCAACCCCCCCCCCGCCCCACTTGCCCCCGCGGCGGCCGCCCCCCGGGGGGGGGGGGGCGAGAATGGTCGGATTGTCCATTCTTGCCATAGCTTCGGGTAGTGTGGCCAGAAATAATATTCGCGAATATTGTTTCTGACCAAAAAGCGATGGCCATAAACAGAACCATCAAACATCCTTTTGCACTGCTTCTAGTATGCGGCTATGGCTGACGCTTTGTTCGCTGAGGTCTTGTGGATTGAAAATTATCAGTATTGGCCTTAAAGGGCATCTATTAATTACGTGAGCTCATAATGAGAGGAGAGGGGTTCGGCAAAAACTTACCAATTCTCATTTAAAGGGGGCAAGGTTCAATGAAAATCTCAAGTTAACTTTTCATATCAGAGAATGTACATTATTATAGTAGATTAAACATTTTGTATTACAAAATCAATCCCGGGTATAGACAAAATTAAATTACCTTGATTTTATACCCGTTAAAGATAATGGACCCGCTTTTTTTACTTGAATACATAACAGAGAAATTTTATTTTTAGGTATTTATTTTATTTTATAAAAAAAGGATATAAATATTACGAAAAACACAAAGTAATCATTAAATATTTTCGCACAAATATATTTTACTACAATTATTAGTTATTTAGTAGTATAAATCAAAATACATGAACATGTCAAATAAATTTAATTGAATAAAAATAACACGGTAAATCTCATATGAGGGGGAGGGGGTCCCACCATACCTGACCAAATCTAACCAAGAGGGAGAGGGAGGTGGGGTCAAATAAAAAAAACCTCACGTAATTAATGAACGCCCCTTTGACGGACAGTGGGCTTGCTTAACGGTGAGTGGGCCCGATTGCGTTTCTTCGTGAACTACAATAATATCGGAAATTAGTTCATGAGAACGAGACAGCGCAACACGTACGTGCAGAATATAAAATGAAAGATTGTCGATTTTCCCGCACCAAAACTACCTGCCAAATTTATAGCTATCTGAATAAATTTGGACACATTTGGTGTGGCCTCAGATTTAGCTGTTTTTTTCTTCGTTGGGGTAGTTTTAATGCGGAAATGTAACAACCGTTCATTTCATATACCGCTCTAACGTATTATCCAATCCCGTTCACATTAACTTATTTCCAATTTTAGTTCACAAATAAACGTAATCGAGCTCAGTTGCACACTTGAATAGGCGTTCTGTTGTAAATCTTGAACTACTTGAAGTTTAATTACTTGCCCAGTTGAACTACTTAAAGAGGCGTTCTGTTGTAAATCTTCTGGATTTGTGTATGACCACTATGATGATACACTTTTGCACTATGAACAGTCTCATTATAATAGTCTGGGTAATAGTAATTAACGCAGCCTATAACCATTGGTCAACACTGAATGAATTAATTAAATAATTAATCTTTGTTAAACAACTCAACTAACAACTCAAATTAAAATGTATAATTTTGTGGATTTATTGTATATTACGACCATATCTTCCAGGCAACCAAAGTGGTTGGTGATATTTTATGTTGCCAATAAAGATAAAATTAATAATAAAGATAAAATAATATAAGGTAGGTAAAAATATTACATACTAAATAATATAAGGTAGGTAAAAATATTACATACTACATAACAATTTTAAACAATATACCTCAAGTAAACATAAATATCGCAATATGCATAGGGAAGACAGTATGAGACAGGATAGGTCAATGAATTACGGATTGACGATTTCGAAGTGCTTTGCTACTATTAATACTGACTCACACAGAGTATAATAAACTGATTTCATCGTCGGACCATCAATTATATATCACAATTCTCTAACATAGGTTTAAAAAAATCTTTAGGTTCAGGTTTAGCTGACCTGTAAATTAGCATCCACACTAAATCAAGTACACTTGATCAAGCTTCAAGTGTCATACAAATGGGAGAATAACCTTGATCGCCTTGCTTGAAAAACCAAAGGACAGTAAATACAGATCGCAGTGTTGCTCGCAGCAGAAATGCCCTTCAAAGGACGAGGCTGTAGAAAACATCACTTTTCTTTGCATTTTACACGTTAGTTGTATGATCTAGCATAGCATGTGTAGATTTCTGCGATTTCGATCTGCTGCCATTGTTTGTTATTTCGCGAAGCTGAAACATGGTCGTACACCGAGAAAAATATAACTCTGTAATACACGGAAATACGAATTTTCCAAAATGATTTACATATAAAATACTATGGTATGAATCTCTGACTGGTTGGTACACATGAATTTACATAACTCGTAATGGTGTAGTTACCATGTCACTATAAATATGTAGCAACATTCTCTCGTTGCCGTTTAATTCCGAAATGATACGCCAACAAAACGAAACGTTATTTCATTACGTCACGACCTCAGGATGTTGCTTCTATCATGACTGCATGTAGTTAATATACTTATGGTTATATATATAGTCTTATACATGAATCATGTTAAAGCTACAATTTACAGTAATTTTAGTAATTCCCGTAATCGAGTAGTGAACTTTCAACAAAGTTACTTGTAATTCAACAAAATTACGTTTGGAACATCATTATTCTGTGTAAAACCGTAATAACACAATGGTAACGTAAGGACAAATTTAAATTTCTCAGTGTATTTCCTTACATTAAGGCGCCGCTATCAGCTATATTAAGCGAAATGATTTGTCAAGGGATACTCCAACGGAGAATAATACACCGAACGACTATTATTACTTGGGCGGAGATATAATTTTTTACGCTAAATTAAACTCCAGCGGAACGCAATAGACCGAACGCCTATTATTGCTTGCGCAATGATACTATTCTTCCGAAATCGTGCGTGACAAATAATATTTTTTTTGGTTTCTTGAAAGATTATAATGAAAAACGAAAAGAATGAAAAATATGGCTTCATCACATTTTAATCATTTAATTGGTACTTCTTACCAATATAGTTTCAAGTTGTTTGCCCATATAGATTCCAAGAAAAATGCAAAATACAAGAAGGTGACCACTTCAACGTTTATTTATTTTTATTCAGAAAAAATGAAAATTTTTATCATAGTACTAATTATTATGAAATTTGTCATAAGACCCATATTTTTATTTTTGTTTAAATGCACGCGGAAGTCACTTAAATTTGACTGCAAAATGTCAGTTTTTCATTGTTTGAGAGAGGTAGGCACCTTAAATACAAATCTCACACAGGCATTTTGTACGCGCTATAACTCGCATTGCTTTGTTTGCATCGAGGTATGCAATGTCAGTATAATCGAGTATAGGAAGGAAAGGTGTATAAGCTAACATCTGCTTTACATTAACCGGTAGAATTTGTTTCAACCGTCGCAGGCTATGAAATCGATTACAGATTTCAGTGAGTTGTGCCTGCCATGGAAGTTTATGGTCGATGATCAAACTCTAGCTTTTTACGACACTTGAATTCTCGATGACATTGTGATCGATTTGAATTTGAGGCAATGAAAATATATCAATCGACGACTACAGTTTATGTTCGCCAATCACAATTCATTGTGATTTGGTCGGATTTGCGAGAAGTGTGTTCCTTGATTTAGCCAAATACATGATTTCATTTAGCCAAGGACCCCCCCATTAGGAGTCAAATGGGGTCGTGCAGCTCGGGTCTTAATGACCAACTCTCTATCACGGTCGGCCCGACTCACGACTCAACACTTATCCGGTAGCCTCCTCGAAGAGGGACTAAATCGGTGAACTAGTTGTGCATGGCGGATGATCTGGCGGAAGACCTCGAACGATCCTGGATGTCTGAGCACTGGTTGACATGCCGGCCTTTGTTTAGCAATCTTTCTGAAGAGGGATCCCCTGTACCTACACCGGTAATGCTGTGACATAGTCGGAGACCAGTATATCCCGGTAATGCGGCATATGCACTCGGTGAAAACTTCGCATGGATGGTTGTCTGATGCACTGCTCGGTCTCCTGGTTCTTGCTCAACAACGAATAGCCGGAGGAGTTTGGAAGCGCAATGCGACCTAAGGAAGCGGGGGTTGTTAGATACTTTAAACTATCTATCCTTAGAAATTATACTTTGGTCACCCGATCTCGGTTGGCAAACCGGGTAAAGGGCGCCTTGCATCCGCGATAATTGCAGTGAGGAAGTGCCGCTTACTTAAGGTAGAAGACCGCGCAAGCGACTTTGAACCTGTGGCCAGATAGGAAGTCGGAAAAATCTGACCACATCTGGTAGTAAGAGCGCGATGGACGCCACACTGGGTTTGAAAATTCCCAGTGCCTCGCGGTAAGGAGTAGGACTTACGGGCTGAAGTGGGCTTGGTACGTATATTCGTCTTCGTACTCAAATCTCTGTGTTTCATTCCTGGGTGATAAAACGAAAAGGTCGTTGAAACGCTCCGGGGCGGCCGGGCTGGCCCGTAGCAGTTGACAATCTCAACTGGCCGAGGACCGAAGATATTTGTTCATCCTTTCTATACTTTACAACGGTTATCACAATCCTACATCTCTCTCCTACCTCAACGAGACTTTTAGGAGTCATGGTCTCACATTCCGTTCACGTTAGAATAATCTACTCATTCCAAATCACAAAATCACAAAACCACATTGTTGTTTTACTCCGTCTCCGCGAATGCAGCTCGACTATGGAGTCAGCTTTCTCCGGCTGTTAGAGCCCCTGGCTCCCTTTTCACATTATTAAGCAATCATTGAAAAGAAACTTCTTTTTATAACAAAAATAAAAAACCACCCACTGACCTTTCCCTTACCCTATCTCTTTCCTTACCTTATTTTGGCATTTTTTAAATATTAATATATGTGTGTATATATGTATTTATGTCCTATTCGAATATAAATAAATGTATTTATTTTTGCTATAGATATGTCTACAATGCCTAACATTTCATATAATTTAAAATGTAATTTTATAGTCTACTGTCGTCACACGTCTACTGTCGTATACTATATCACATCAATATGTCGGTCGACTGGAAGATATTGCTTAACTAGCTATAGACCGCCATTGTACGTAAAATATTTGTTGTACAATCAAGATATTTTTATTCATTCATTCAAAGCTTTGACACTGTACCATACTATAAACTGATAACGAAATTATGAGTTTGACTCAAAAACAAAACCTGGAATTAATTGAAAGCTATATATCACAAGACGGACTCTACGTGCGTGACAGCTCTGAAGCAGTTAAGCCAATTCCTTCAGTTTTTTTTGATTTATCAGTTTTCATAAACTTTCGAAATGACCTAAGAAAGAGACCATGATTCGACCTCTTATTACGGGAAGCTGTCGCCGGGTCATTCGTTATACCCTTCCTTTGTAACCCCTACCTTCCTTTACAATAAGGCTCTCGTTGATTCCGGTCACGTATTGCTAGCGTTATGTTTTCGGCAATATCACCTTAGTAAAGCCGTACCGTAACAACCCATCATAACGCCAACCAATCTTCATAAATAGCGCCAGAATCGTTTGTTTTGTTTTGGTGCGAAAAATCGGGTGTGACTATGTCGAAATTCACAGTCGAGGGATTGACGTGAATGTGCCAGGAATGTGTCACGAATAATTTAATTCATAACGTTGGGGCCACACTAACTGCAAACGCTGTCGATTATCGCGATAATGGACATTAAACATAGGTAATAGGTATAGCCACGACTTACAGCGATAATTTTTCAACGGAAGTCACAATGCCGCTTTTTCTTTCTTTTTTTTTTAGAATAGGGGCACGGTGGGGTAATAAATAACACTCATGTTCCCATTTATTTCTTATTGTGTATTAATGTCTTCCTTTGGTTTATAATTTATATACATATACTTAGTTATTTCCTAGTAACTTATACTTGTATGTGTAAGGTGGGAGGTCTCTACGTCTGTCGGCCGATTTCTTTGGTAGCATACGACATTCGCCTTTTAAATTTGGTTAGTGGAAACCACAGAAAACCTCTAAGAGATGTGCATATGCAGGCATTTAGTTAGTGTACGGTCATGTGTCGTCTTATGCCGTTAACTTTGGTACACATTGACACTGGATTTCGGAAACACCCCCGTGCTACTCCTGATCACTACGCTACGTTTGTGTGGAGCTAGAGGTGGTGTTTCTCAACCACAGTTACCCATAAGTGCAACTGTGGCGAGATATCTTCCCGGATGAGCTAACGGCCCAACAATATTGGTGCCATGTGGTGATGTACCAATACGTGGTCCGCTTTGCAGAGGTATGGTGGCGGAAGAGTAGTTTCGATGCAAGCAGCTCACCCTGAGAAGCTATGTTCCCCTCCCAGCGGCTGAGGACATCTCCACGTAAATCCGCAGAATTAGGTCCTTGGAGGTAGTTGAAACACAGGAGGGTCGGTACACGAAGCGTCATCCCCGAGTGTCAAAGCTACATGCTGCTGTTGTGTTATCTTGCAGTGCGCACTCACAATGCCGCTTGGGGTTAGACGATAGCTCGGATGGCGGTATTTTTTGGCATATCTAAGAGATTTATCGCGATAATATATGCTTGCAGTGTCCACACCTACGCTTGACATTGTGCACCGTGAGCGCCAACGGGATCAGACTTGTTTGATTCCCGTCCGGATAAACTGTTAATCGATTATAACTGCGGCTACGTATCCTATGGCTATGGAGTAGACAAATGAACGAGTGATTGAATATTCATTTTGACTTCATCAGACCAGTAATGATAAAACATATTAATATAATAAAAGTTGACGCTCATAAAATACAGTGCAGCAGTGTCTGCGGCCATCTTGGTTTGTGGAATATTTATCGCCATTTTTTAAGGCTATAATAAGCATTAACGTTGACAGTTAGAGTGTAGTCACTCAGTTTATCGCCGTAAATTGAGGAAAATTTAACGCCGGTTTTTATCGCGATAATCGGCATTGACTTTGACCGTTAGTGTGGTCCCAGCATAAAAGAAAACGGGTGTGACTCCGAGCCGGGCGCTACGGACACCACGTTCGCGACCGATATGCTTGCGTCGTCGTCGACCGTGTAGCAGACGTTCCCATTTTAGAGTTCTACTAATACTACTAGATAACCGATGAAACGCTTTTTCCAATGGTACTAGTTTTCTATATTTCAGATTAGCCTTTTCTCGTGTTTTAGCCGATTTTCTCAATATTATTTTAATTTATTTCACTATAAATAGTGTAAATCTCTCCCCATGACAAAATTAATCGAAAATCTCAGTAACCGATTAAATATAGTCTAATAAAAAAGAGTTAAATTAACTCGATGTGAGGGAGGAATATTTTGATCTGTCAACGCTAATTATTATATCACATGAATTGCATGTTGTTGCTGTTGTTCATTGTTCAAATGGAATTCGATGGGCTCGATTTTGGTTCGACCTGAACTAAAATTGGAAATTAGTTCATGCGAACGAGATAGAGCAATACGTTGGAGCGAAATATGAAATGAAATATCGTCGATTTGCCCACATGAAAACTACCTGTTGAACTTATTAGCCATCCGAATAAGTTTGAACACTTTTGGTGAGGTATTATATTAAGCCATTTTATTTTCGGTGGTTAGTTTTAATAAGGATAAGTGACAACTCTTCATTTGCCATTCCGCCCTAACGTATTGCCCTGTCTCGTTCTCATTTGCTAATATCCGATATTATTTCACGAAGAAACGCAATCGAGCCCACTTTTTTGTTTATTTTAGTTATTTACTAAACATTCTTTTGCATTAAAAATAAACAAAATTATTCGAAGCGGAGCTAGAGTAGTCATTTTCAGTGTCTAAAAAAGATATTTAGCGGAATAAATTGCAGGTAAACTCCTGAAACTATGAACGACCTGCACAAACGCGTCACGGCTATCACAGGTAATGAAACTTTTTATTTTGTTTTTAACTAAATTATAAAAAAATATTGTAGTTTACACTTGTGAGGCGTTAAATTTCACTGTTAATCGCACTTCTAAGTATTTGTGAGGTTATGGTTTTAATTGTCATTCCTTATGACTATACATCTTAGGCATATATAGACTTACGCACTAATTGTTGGTATCCACCTACCCACCTCATAATCGTGTCACAATCATCGATATATGCCTTATATATCGATGGTCACAATGTATGATTTTTAGGGTCTCGTACCCAAATAGTACTAAATAGAATCCAAAACTCGCACTTGACTGGTTTTATTTTTTAACTGATGTTAGCCAAATAAAAAAAATTAAAACTCACGGTACCAATTTCAAGTAAATACCCATTTAAGATTTTTCAAAAAGGATTGGAAAATTGAGAAAAGAAATAAATCTTCCAGCTATACTTGAAATTTTCATTTTACAGTGTTTTTTTAACCATCGCTCACACTAAACAGCAGAACCAAAAACTCAAGAAAAATAGTAATAGTTATAAAATATAGAACTTTCTTATTTTTTACTTAAACCATATAAATTAAGCTTGCAGCATCATTGACATTCTTTGTCAAATAAAATATCAATATATTTTAAAAGTAACATTTTCTAGAGCATGTTTCTATTCATTTTCTAATTATCTTCGTTCGGCGCATTTGTATGAGATTTGCTTATGAGATTTTTTTACATACATCGTCATCTTAAACTGCGGTTATATAAAATTGAAGTATTCCTTAGAACAGGCGCTGCCGAGTTAGGAGTGAAGCAAAATTATTGTGTTTAAAATAATTCGTATGTAAATTTTCTAAAAAAAATGGGAACTTGTCTACAAATTGATGACTTATTTATTATAAATACTTCTAAATCAACCATACATCATCAACTTGAACGCAAAAAAGTGAAGTATTTCGATCGTATAATTTTGTCCAAATAATTTATTAATACATATTGACACTGAATATTATACTGAGTGTGACGCCGGGAAAAGTGATTGATATCACTTCGGCACTATTCAGTATAGCACTTATTTAAAAACAAGATTCGCAATCTGTCAGTAGAGGGAAAAATCACTTAAAAGGGAAAAATGACCTAGTGATCAATCTCAGACTGCGAAGTTAATCTCATCCCAGTTCACATTAACTAATGTTGGAGGGGCTCTAATGCAAGAACTTTAGGGTCTATTTTTAATAGCATTGACATGTCACCCTATTCTTTAATTTGGCATGCCACCTACTTTTCGCACTAGAAATCGGGTGTGGTCAGAATCAGCCTCGATTCAAATTATCACTTCTATGAGTTCAGCTTCGTGTAAGATTGTGATTTAATCAAAGACTTTATATTTGTTTAGCCAATTTTTTCTAGTGTTTCCTAATTTATTACCTTTGTTTTATTTTTTCAAATGTTACACAGTGACTCAAATCTGAATATCTTGCTGAAATAATAAATATTTATTTATGCTACAAATTGTGTTGAATGTTAATTTAATTTTATATAGTAATTATTAGGCATTTTTGGTTACCTAACTCATTCACTATTCTGAAATAAAAATGTAAATAAATTGGAAGCATTTCAATATGCGGAGTGTAACAACGATTCACGGAAATTTCATATAGGAGAGAGGGCATACTGAGCGACGCCGGAAGTCAGTCCTCCGCCCAGCAATGTCACGTAGGGTAGCTGCGTGAAAGCAATCGCAAAAATTAGGTACATCTACATAATAAAAATATAGCTACGTTATTCAAATAATTTAAAAATATATTGCTTACTTAAATTATATATGTTTAGTAGGTATTCTATTTCATAACAAAGGGTGAATATATTATAAAGTAATTTTAGGATTCCTCTGGATTGTTTTCCTCGGCATTCCCCTCAGGACTGATCTGCAAAGAGAAAGTTCAGATATGTAATTTGTATTATTTGAAATTAAGCGATAAAATAATATTTTTATTTGTATTTTTATTTGTAAATATTTTCGACTACTTCTACTTTTATTATTTAAAGCGCCCACTACATTACTTGCGAAGTCGATCAAGATAGGGAGAGAACGAGAGTGCAGAGGGGCACTTCGATTTACTCCGTGTAACTTCACCTCGGACGACTTCCCAGCATAAATTCTGAGCAAAAATAGTACATTTCTAGATTAAGGTTATTATTTATTTTACGAAATATGGAAACGAAGTGAGAAATACCCGTTCATTAGACAGTTCCAACTAGAATTTTATGCATTTTTATGTTTGATTTCATGTTAGATAGTTTATAATTTTAATAATAAATAATTATTTTAGAAAAAAATTACGGTTTTGTAACGCCGACTAAATTATAACCATTGCTCTACTCGCGTATCTTCAGTTATATATAGTAGTAGATGTTGCCTTTAAAGGATTCTAAAAGAGTTTTGCGGTTATCTATTGGTGCAAGGTAGGTACGTCACTAAGTTTCTTGGGCTAGTTTCCAAACTTAATGTTTATGACTGCACTTCGTCTGAGAGCAATGTACATCGTTCGTGCGAGCTCTCGCTTGAACTTGGAGTCAGTATAAGAATTTACCTTTTTCTATTGCAGTGAATTGAAAGCATGCGCCATCTCCTTTTTCTCCACTTATTTTGCATGAAATATATGCACATACATAGTTAAAGTAGGTGAGAGCGCACAATGCAACCGTAGCTGCCACTGGTATGTCATCCATTTTACCCAGTTTGTGAATAACTGAGTTCCTCGCGAAGTTGAGCGAGTGTATGGTGGAGCGTCTCACACTTGGCTAATTTCGCCGAGTACTTCAGCAAGGAACTTAGGACGAGAGTGTAGTGGACGCTTTATGATTATTTTGATTTTTTAAAATGAGTTATTTCTATTTTGATTTGATTACAACAATATT
>JAOPUG010160565.1:0-10812 GCA_027564375.1 Micropterix facetella | reverse complement strand
AACACATTGGTCTGAAACGAACCACCTGGGTAGCAAATTTATTCTCCCACATAACCCAGACCCACAAGCTACCAAAGGTATGGCTAGAATCCAAGGTCTTAGCAATCCCCAAGCCCGGAAAAGCAACAACGGACCCAAGAACTACAGATTCATAGCCCTGATATCGGTAGTCTATAAAGTTTTTGAACTGCTGACAAGAATATCACCGGATGTCGGAAAGTTCCTGCCACATGAACAAGCAGGGTTTCGACCAGGAAGGAGTCGCTGTGAACAGGTGCTTGGGATTACTGCTTACGTGGAGAGTCGTTTACAGCAAAAAATAAAACCTAGAGCTTTCTTCCCCGACCTCTCTTTTGCTTATGACACTTTATGGAAGAGAGGGCAGCTACTGAAATTTGAGAAAATAATTACAGCTAAGCAACCGTAAATCGGATAGCAAATCTGCTTTCCAACAGCAAGTATAAAGTCCACCTCATTCTTCAAAAAAGTCGTTATGAAATATAGCAAAATGGCCTACCGCAAGGAACTGTCATGTCTTCTCTCTTACATAATGTTAATTGCAGGTCATTCGAAAACAGCATCCCGAAGATTTGTTAACTCAAATGACATGGTCATTGCTTACCAGTCAAATTCTCTTGAGATGCTGGGGGAGCTCCCCTATAAAAAGATATTTCTTTCTTGGAAAATTATCTTAAATATTGCCACCTTAAACCAAATCCGGCAAAACTATGTCGAGTTATTTCCATCTCAACAATAATGAAGCGAACAGGAAATTAAATGTGACCATGTGCGATAAATGCATCCCCGATAATACCTTTCCTAGAATACCTATGTAGGTGTAAATCTAGGCCTACCTAGAATACCTAGGTGTAATCTGAAAGCTAACTCAGAGGTAACCTCTATCAAAATAAAATCGAGGAACAATATAATGTCTAAGTTGGCAGTATCAAGCTGGACCTGTATATCTAGTGTCCTCAAAACATCCGCCATAGTATTATTACAGAGAACGGCAGCATTTTGAATTCTATTGTGGGCTAATATGTAACTTTCATGTTTCTTTGTTTCTTAAGTTGATACTCAGCTGAACGAAACGATGAGAGTTGTGAGTGGCACATTAAGGTCAACGCAGTGCGTATGGCTTTCAGTACTGTCAAACAATCCTCCTCCTGACGTAAGACGGTCGCTTGCAACCGCTCGGGAAGTAAGGAAACTGCAGAGTATCTCATCGACTCTCAAAGAAGGCTTTACTGCCCAACGTCTTAACCTAAGTTTCGAAGATCCTTATGACGAGACAACGTCTTAAGCGACGGCCAACCGACAGTGAAGGGTGACTGGAGAGAAATTTGGGCAAATTCTTAAGTCCAAAATAAACACTTCGCCAACGACCCAAGTGTCCAAGTCTCGGCTACTATCTTTCGAGTAGGCAATGGTATACCTCGAATCGTTTCCGAGCAGGTCACGGCCGTCGTGTGGCAACCGCGAGGAATTGGGGTTTTGTAGCAAAACCTTAATGTGTTTGGAGAGATAACCAGCAGAGAATGAGTCGCATCCATCACCAAATGTCCGTGATATGGGCTGGATGGTGGAATCGTAGGACTCCATAATTTAGCTGTTGATGCAGCCGATTGGCTAAGCAATTTAAATTTAATTATTTAATATTTAAAATTCAACGCTTTGATGTTTAGCCTAATTTTAATTATTGTATTCTATCTTTTCATCATTATATTTATATTTCATAATTTGTGATATTTGACTATCAATATCGCCAACACGAGCATATGAGATTAAAAACTCACTTATGGCTTCACGAATTCAAAGGATTACGGGGCCTTGGCCCATTCTACATATCATTTAATGTACAAAGGACCTTTTCCATAATAATATTATTTTAGGTTGGAGAATATTCCTACACACAGGGTTAATTCTGCCATTTTGCATTTTATCCGTATACATCAGTATATTACCGTTTTCGGTTGAGTCGTTTTTGAATACTGGAAAAAGTCTTTACGATGGAATTCCTTTCTTTATAATGGCATCAACCGTCTTGGATATCATGCTAGTAACATGGACTATTTATTATAGGTAAGAATTGAAAACGACTTACGTTTAGATGCATTTTAATGAAAGTTCGGCCGAAAAGGGCATTAACATTACTCATTTATATTATTCTAATTAAAACACTAAAAAATCACCAGAAATTACGAATACTTTCAAGCCGACGGGAAATGGCAGGGCAACAAACGTGGGGCATATCGAAATAATCGTAAATAGGTAAAACGACAAACAAAGATAATTAAAAAGTATATTTTACCCTTTTTCGATATACCTGTCTCAAAAATTAATGTATTTTTGTTTTCGCAATAACACACGCATGAAACAGTCATTTTAATCTGAAATGAGTTTGTTCAAATTACGGTTTCAATTGATTGAGCAGGAAAACTGCCGACGAAGAAGAACTTTGAGACCTTGCAAAATTAAGCTCTCATAGCCGAAATTCTCAAGCTCTCAAAACGGAAGTTATCTTTAATTTCCAGGAATGTCAATAATCATTTGTTCTTAGGTCAGCATTGACGGAGCACGATATTTTCAGCTTCAAAACTCTTAAATTTTAAAACAGTGAGAGTACTAGCATTATCGTGGCTGGTGTTATTGAACGTTTCGGATTATCCCTTCGGAGGTTAGCTATCGTTTTTGGAGAATACAAAGCCGCGTATAAACTTGCTATAAACTCACGCCGTAAATCCTTTTTGTCTAAGTTATAATGTCAAACAACCGCGATAGTCTTCAATTTTATATTTTATTTCATTAAACGGCGTTAGGTTTAAATAAAGACTAAGTAGTTCATGTAGCAGTATGATTTGCGGTACTAGTTTATTCCGAAATAGTAGGTTCACAATCATTTCGGGGTTCCCAAGTGTACTTTTCTACAAGGCGCTGGCCCTGGTCGAGTGGAAAGTATCACCTACAATATCAGTGATCGTTAATGTTATTATATTACATATTTTTCACGCTAATCATACTTACAATTCTATAACTACATGTTTGGAACATATTTATAGGAAGGATATCTTAAAAATAGTTGAAACGGCACATCGAGAAATCGCTCTTCATTCAGAGAAAGAAAATAACGCCTATTTTGAGAGTATGAAGGACATCAAAATAATATCTGTGGCGTACTTTTTGACAATGTTTATGTCGTTTGTTTCTTATATGATTAACTTCATAATAATTTCCAAGGATATGTTAAACCGTATTCGAATGTTTCAACCCATAGGTGTGTAATGTTTTTTTAACGACGTCTGGTATCACTATTCTGACTTATTAATTTGTTCCTTTTTTTTGTTGTTTTTTAGGTTTAACTCCAATTGATCAGTCGCCCAATTTTGAAATATTGATGTCCTTATTTCAAATTCAACCGTTTCTAGCGAAGATGTGCCGTTGTGGATTCCTAACGACCTACACATCTCTCTTGGGTAACTGCCGCTGCCAGTTTAAAGTTCTGACCTGCAGAATGGAATATTTGATCGAAGAAATGGCTAACCCCGAAGTGGCAACTCGTAACATTAAGAAGTTACTAGAATCTACAGTGAACAGTCACTGCTTATTAATATCGACTGAGTCGGAATTAAAAGAAATTTACCAGTTGATAATGGCGGCAAACGTGTGCTTCGTGGTGAGTTTCCTCATTCGCTCCTTTGTCGTTCGCAGCAATTACTTCATCGCAGTGCTGGCGCCGCCCTTTATTCTTCTCTTCATATATTCATACGTGAGCGAACTTCTTCACTCTGAAAGGGAGAACTTCCGAAAATCTATTTACTTGTCGGAATGGTATTCGACTTCCACTTTCCACCGCAAACAATTATTTTTTATAACACTAATGGCGTCTAAATCCTCATATTTAACCGTAGCAAAAATGTCAGATATCTCGCTCAAAACTTTTCAATCTGCACTTAATTTTTGTTACTCGGGTTACGCTTTAATCAATTCTAAGTAATAAAAGTTTTTATCCTTTCTAATGCGGTTCATATGTGATTTATGTCCGACTCAGACATATGTGATTTATCAGAATTAATAAAAGCATCTTAAAATATTATCACATAAAGACATGCACTATCGTTGAGAGTATGACTTTAACTTTAGACCTAGAATTCATAATTGTTATTAACTATTGTCGCTAAAATTCACTTTTTACTACCTTTAATGATATTATTATCACCAAAAATACTTTTTATGTAATATCTCCTAATACGAGATACTCCCTTATTTGGTACCAAATATATTATTATTTTAAACGAAGTTGTTTTCATTCTATACATCGTCAATAATACCATGGGCTGATGCCGCGGATTATAAGCACTGCCCCCGTCCCGGCACAATAAAACATTAAAATATTATGTGTACGCATTGCCTAAACTGACTGTTACCGAGCACGGCCATACGTTGTAGGCGTATACACGTACAACGACGTAGATAACTTTGGCACGTAACGAAGTTGTAGCGTAGCATAGGATATTGGCCAGGCTTCCATCGAACGAATCGATTACTTTATGGTTAGGCACAATCAATGCAGTGAATTATTATTTTGCCATTGCAAATACATAGTGTCTGCTCGATATGAATCAAGGCGATTTTATGTTTTATGAGGGCGTCCATTTTTTCATTCGAATAGAGCGAGGTATTTGTACAAAATACCATCATGATTTTATAAACGATATATGCGACATACTCCATATTCGGTATTGATAATAGCTTGCATTTCAGTTTAGTTAATGTATATATATTATCACAATAAGGATTTTTAATACACAAAGCGTACCCCCGTTTCATTATTATTGCAATATGATCCCAGTCGGTCCACGTAGCGTCGATATGGGAACACGATCCTGCTACAGATTTTATGAGTGCTATTGAGATAAAAGAAAAGTGCGCATTTGAATACATTAAAGTTTTAGACATTCACAATGGCGGAGGAATTATAACAGTAATTAGCGATGAAATCGAAATGGGAAGACCCATAAAAATATGAGATCTCGTATTGATCGTAGTTCCAAAATTTCCCCGCAAGATGTGGATACGTTGGGTCGTAGTCCAGATGGTCGGTTACGCTCCATCACAGTCAAGAAAGGAAGCTTTATTAAAGGCCCGCGACGAAAGTCGCAGTAATCGATTAGTAGAATCGACTAGACGTAGAAGTAATCCAATAGACGAAAGTCGCAATAAGATAGTAGCTGACGGCAAATGTAGATATCAATACTATTAAAAAATGGATTGATCGCTCGTTACTCACACTTAACCTTGATAAAACGAAATATTTAATATTCAGTATAGATAAGAGAGAGCAGCCACCTGCAACAAACTCCGTAACAAACATAATTGCGTGGCCCTTAAACAATGTAAGTGTGCGCCATTGCATAAAGCACTATCGCTGAAGTACTTAGGCACAATGTGGATAATCACCTCAAATAGGCTGACCACATAAATCTAGTGTCTACCAGAATCAGGCATCCGACCTCCTTATTCAGAGTTATAAGGAATATTTTAGACCCCAAGACATTAAAAAATACGTACTATAACTTGTGCCAAAGTATTCTGAGTTATGGAATCATTGCTTGGGGAGCATGTTCATAAACAATTATTTACCTTGCAGAAGTTTCACAGAGGATAATTAGAAAAATCATCAACCGTAAGACTTACAGATAATCATTTGAAAATTTGCTTGTGGAATACAAAGTATTAGATTTGAGACAGCTTTACTTAAAATTATCTCCACGAAAGGAGAAATGTCGGGTGAATTATAAAATAATGGTGTGCCGGTATTAAAGCACTAGCATGCACAAAATATTTAAAAAGATGTGTCTCTGACGAAAGAACGAAATGAGCAAATATTTTGAAACAGCTTAGGGAAAAATAAATAGAAAGTTCCTTTTTCTCCTAAAATATTCATTTTAAGTCATCCCGATAACTAATCCCTCCAAGAATAAGAGAAATGACCTGAAGATTTATGGTAGGCCGAGGGAAAACGAGTAAATATTTCAGACATACTATATTACGAAGTGTTTCCTGCTACAAGTCGTCAACCGTCCGAAAACGATTAAATTATCGTTAGTGACGCCGCTGCTACGCGATAGCATAGAAACCATTATAATTCGTAGCAAATAAATATACGTGGATAATTTTCATAGTTTTTAAGCTAAAAACCGAGTTCCACATGTGAACGCAAACTACTGAAGAGTCCCATGAAAACTATGATTAATCGTTAAAAAATAAATATCGTTAATAAATTTTATTAGAAGTTGTAAATTTCGAGCAAAGTAACCTAATTTGATTTAAGATAACTCGTAAGATTACAAAGCTTTTATTTTTGTGTATATATAGCTTAAATTTAGTTTAGAAATAGCAATAATATTTTCTAGACCTAATCGTAATTAGATAAGCCGACAATTACGGCAATAGCCGCCATTTACATAAAAAATCAAGTTGATTCTAGTCTGCTAAAGACATCTGCTGGCAGCTAGAACACCTCAATATTTTAGGTAGCCACTAAGATGTTATTAAAAAGGGATTACAGTTTCCAGTCGTGTCATCAGGACGCCTAAGAAGCTGACCGCTCGCGAAGGTAATCATAACCAAAAGTCGTCTTATTTAAATGCGGAATAACTTAAGCCAGTAACTTATTGACGTTTAAATAATAATTAAATAAGTGCTACAGTAAGTGAATATTGTAAAATATTTTTTAAGTGAAATTATAAAAAAAGGTTTCTAAGCCCGTTAAACTTGATAACACTCCGTTGTGTACAAGGGCCTAAGCAGGCCTTTTAGATTTTCAAAGTTGTATCTTTTTTTCGTTATCAAAATCGGCAACAATATACTATACAAGTCGATGAACTGAAGCAATTGGGAATTTTACGACCGGTTGCGGTTATCAGGTAAAAAATAAACGGATTTTCCCCAAAAACTTCACATGCGATGATAAAGGGCCTACCCCAGGGGCCTGAGTAGATTAGACGAACTGAAGCAATTGGGAATTTTACGACCGGTTGCGGTTATCAGGTAAAAATACAAACGGGTTTTCCCCAAAAACTTCAGATTATAGGGTAAAGGGCCTACCCAGGCCCCTGGTAAAATTTCCAGTTTTTTTGTTTGAGCAAGTTTTGGTCTACACACAAAATTTGTTTACACAGTATTGAATCTAGTTTAAGTTAGTTATTCATTGTGGGAACACGCAAAGTAGAGTATTTTGGAGTATTATTGGCATTGTGTGTATTTCTTTGAGTTTTATTTTGGTTTCGTTTGTAATAGATAAATTTTATTTGTTGCTATAAGAGTTAAACTTGTTATTAACTTTTCGGTAGGCGCGCCCGCCTCCGTCACACAAGCACGTGTGCGTTGTACTTTTTACAACACCTACAGTTAACATAATATTGACTTTTATAATAATTAATTGAATCTGTTGTTATTATTTTTACTTTCTTGAATGTTGCTATGTTTGGGAAATACAATATCCTTTCTGTATCCTATCAAATATAAAATGCCAAACAAAGCCATCGCCTCAATTTGATTAGCGGGTAAACAATTTGATTAGCGGGTATTTATGTACCTACATGTTGGTATATTTCAAAATTGTGTCCAACATATCGGTATCAAAAAACTGTAAAAATGCGTCAACTTCATTTTTGACTCCTCGAGCTTAAAGTTTTGGCCCAGGAAACTTTTTTATAATATTTCTTTTAGGTATTTTAAACATCCCTTTATTTCCATTTTACATCAAATACATAGTTTGTAGATCTTTTCCGAGTACAAAATCTTGGCCACTAGACATCAAATTATCTTATTCGTTCCCTTCCAGTTTACTTTCGTCTGAATGACTATCCTTTTCGACGGTTTCGTTACTTAAATCATTGTCACTATCGATATAAGGATTTCCATAATTCTTCTACATCAGATAACTCTTGAAGGATACGTGGAATATTACTTAGGTTTAAAATGAGTTTAGTCCTTGTCGACATGTTGGAAAACACTATTTTTATTAGCACTATATTTATCAAACTATTGGTTGTCAAAAAAGTAACACAAATGAGATCGCGTTGTAAAAAGTACAACAAAGACGATCCGTCTCGGCCGAATAGCGTCTGAGGACTGAACCATGGCACAGCGGTGACTGACTTCCGGTGGAGTGGTGGGGAGAGAGGGGGAGAGTGCATACCTGATACAGTTAGTTTTTCCGCTTAATTAAGTAGTAACGTATAACAAAAAAACCAACACTGTTATTCATTTTACAACAGCGCGGCTGCCGGAAGGTTAATATTGTGTTTAGTGTTTCATATAAAAATAGCATCTTTAGATGAAATAGACAATAAACTTTTGGCTCTTAGAAGTCGTAATTGCCTGTCAAGTGCACGCATTCGTGATCACGAGACAATATTGGCCGAATATATCACGGCGCAGAGTGAGTGAGAGGATGCGTACGCCACCGACGATGAGGATGATGTGGATTATGTTCCTTATGATCAGGCAGAGGCATCTGACGTTGAACATGAGCCTGTTGTTGAAGAAGAATTGCCTGAACATGAGAACATTGATGAACCCGAACGTGAAGTAGTCGTTGAAGCAATGCCTAATTTCTCAGTTCCTGTCAGTGGTGTGTGTTAGTTATTAGGCGAAACTGAACACTATTATGAATGCAAAAACGAAAATATGACAAGCTATCAACGCCCTCTTGATGTGAAGCTCCCAAACCCGTGAGCTCACAATACCGGGCACGGTGTAAGCTTGTATAAAACTTGACAAAGGACAATGGGCAGATTGGGACCACCCTCCAATAGCAATAAGATGTATGTCGTTGGATAAGTCTTTCTAATTGGAACAACAATTGTTATGACTGATTTGTTGTTACAACTGTCCGTTCAGAGTGATAACTGTTTTTTTTTACTTAAGATTTTTTTTATTTTTTATATGTTTAGTATTGTTATGACAGCTTTGTTGTTTCAACTGATAGCTTTGTTGGTTTAACTCTCCGTTCAAAGTTATAAGACTTTTTTACTTCAGAAAAATATTTCTTGTAAGTTTAGTATTGTTATGACAGCTTTGTTGTTACAACTGTCCGTTCCGAGTTATAAGACTTTTTTTACATAAGAAAAATATTAAAAAAAAAACTTCTTTTTCTAAGTTTGGTATTTTTATGACAGCTTTGTTGTTACAACTGTCCGTTCCGAGTTATAAGACTTTTTTTACATAAGAAAAATATTTAAAAAAAAACTTCTTTTTATAAGTTTGGTATTTTTATGACAGCTTTGTTGTTACAACTGTCCGTTCAGAGTTATAAGTTCAGATGTAAAGGTAAAAATGAATAAAATCATTTTATTCAGGGAAAATAATAACACCGATAATAATTATTTAATTATATTTTATTACATTATATTCTATGATACATTGCTGTACAAAATTAAAAATTCAAAAAAAGGTATCTACACATCGACGGGTCTCATGGGTTATCTATAATGACATCATTTAGGAACATTGCTGGTGCATTAAATCCTTCGTGAATAGCATACCCTAAATACCAGATTATTGATATAATGTGTGCACATGTGCCCATCGTTCGCCGTCCTGATAAGCATGTACAATAGAGTTCTACTATATTGTTGCCTTCATTTTGGTTGTTGTTTATTAAAATATAACAATTATACGAGTATGTCCTTTGTCGAACATGACGTGATCGAATGCGTCCACGCAAGAGCCACACGTTTTCCCGAATACCATAATCAGGCAGATCATCTAACTGATTTTCTCGATATGTTTCTATAACGTATAAGCCGTTCTGAAGATGCTCGCTGCAATAACTTCTCGCCAGTTTTAACTGATATGTACCTAAGCTAGTATAGTATTTGGTCTTCGGTGAGCCTTGGAAAGTTTTCTATTAGATTAGCTTCCAGCCGTCGAAATTCTGCCCTCCGGTTATTCAAACGCTTTCTATCTACATAAGCATACAAGAGATTTGATGTATCAACTTTGTGTCTTATATGATTTAAAAAATCTTCTGCGTGGACGTTGTCTTGGATAGTTACGCGGAAGTGGTTTACAATAGCTGCAGCAATTCTGAAATCGATGAACGTGTGAGGCAGCGCTCTATTAAAATATTTTTGCCACAACAGCTTAAAATCGCATTTGAATCGGCCGTTTACCACTTCCACTACCCATCGGCGCATTGTTACAGCTCGAGCTTCATTTGCCTGCACTGTAGTAAGCTGTGTCTCTCGACGATATTTACTTGGCGGTACGTATTATTCATAACCGCAAGCTTCTATAGACTCCAACCCATCCCTAAACCCACGGTCCAAGATAAATACATCATTTTCTTGGAGTAAAAAATGTAAAGGGTTTTCTTCGTCATTCATGATATCTTGAATGATTTGCTCGTCAGTTTTAACATCAATAATATAACCATTTGAGGCAACAATCAAAAATGGCTTTAACAAGTTTTGGGACTTGTGCAAACTGTATGAGAGGCGCTGAAATAAAAAGTTGCTGCTTTTGTTAATATAAATGTAGGTTCCATCACATATGAGAATAACTTTGCTATTTTCTTCATTGCCAAAGAGGTTTTTTGGTATTATTAGGTTTCTTGCCCACATATTTTATCTGTCTATGTGATCCACTCCTAAGTGTAGTATGATGTATTCATTAGTTAAGCATTCATGAGCAACAGGTAAATATCGTTCAAGATTTCTTCTTGACATATTAAATAATGTCGCTAGCCTCTCGTCTGAATCTTCCGTGCGAAGTTTAACCAATCATATGGCTAACGCAGTCCTT
>JAOPUG010160541.1:0-10815 GCA_027564375.1 Micropterix facetella | reverse complement strand
CTGTCAAAGAAATACTAAACATATATATATATGTATATATATATATATATATGTATATACAATAAAATGGGTGGTGAAATCGTCTATTCTCTATAAATCCCCAGGAATGGATGGAATAGCACAATACTTACTATAGTGGGGACTAGAACGCATATTGAAATACCTCGTCAGCATCCTCAGAGCCTATTTGGCCTTACTTTATATATTATACACATTATACTTTACACCCAAACCGACTATGTGTCACCAAAATCATTCAGACCCATAAATATCCATTTATTGGTGGACATATTGGAGGACATCCGTCCTCTCTACAGAAAACATTCGAAAGGCCTTATAACAGAAATATAAGAGATCAGGCTTTGGCTTTAACGCTATTACGCCAAAACCAGTTTGCTTATCTACCAGGTAGATCTACAGTAATTGCTACATAATGTGGTAACTAAAATAAAATATGCTTTAGAAAATAACATGTCAACCCTAGATTTTTTCATTGCCACAAAGGATCCTATGATAAGGAAACCCCAACTAGCATTAAAAAAGCACTCCAGGAGTAAATCCAACCGTGACTGGTTGGACCAGAAATATGCGAAGCAACATAACAGTCGAGATAATATCAGAAGACACAGAAGTGACGGCTGTCACGGAAAATAAATGCCTTTAAGGATGTTTCCTATTACCTTTCCACTAGGACCTTATAGTGGATACACTCATCACAATCGTTTGTTTACAATCGGCTATGCTGATGATATCAATATATTTACAGAAGCATGAATAATTGAAGGTTATACACAAGTACAATTACCTGGCTTCAATGATGCTAAGCATTCTTCTGATGTGATGTAACCAGTCAAAATGTCCTTAAGAAAAATTGATACGGAAATATCATAACACACATACACGCTCCAATATAGAAGAATTCTAGAAATCGAGCAGATCACGAATGTTAAGAGCGTTATGGATTGAATAAGACAATGTTGAATAAATTCGATATAAAAACGATTTTAAAACTGTCCAAAGTATAGCTTGGTCTCTGAAACCTGTAAAGGATGTATTACAATGTCAACCCCCGGTTGTCTATAAAATCTAGTGCAGCTGTGGGTTTGCTTACTATTGACAAATAAAACGACCCATAGCGACTCAAATTATGGAATATATCGATGCTTTTAAAAAGGTTCAACGAGAAAAATCGACGACCTGCGAAAAAAAATGTATAGCGGAACGAACCACTGGGTGAAGTTTAAAAATCCCATTGTGTTATCTAAGGAACAATTCTATAACCACCGAATAATTCGGGTAGCTATAGAAATAATAACAGCCTAGACCTTCAATAGAGAAAGGTTTCAAACTATTTACTAGCGAATATTGTGTGCACGATGAAATTTCAAAATTCGCGCACATCTGCCTCCATCGCCGTAATCCGCGTAGTATGTCATCTGTGAATGAGTGCAGTTCGTCTAATATCATTACATAAGAATTCTTAAATTGAATATCCACACTATTGCAGTATGCGTTCGCACCGACATACTTGATCTTTTTGAGCAGTCTCCTTTTGTATCTTCTCCAGAGGTGTGCAATGTATTTGACGATTTCGGCGTAACAGGTGGTTGGTTCGGAGATGTTCGTAGAGGACGCCAGGGTTGATGATGAGTGGAATCTGGCGCGTTCAACCCTCATCCGTTCCATCTCGCGCTTCTTCGTCTCGCTGAATTGAGTCGCGATGACGACCAAGCACAGGTTGATCATGAAGAATGATCCTATCTGTGAACAAAGAGGACTATTTTAATGATGACTTAGAATAAGATTTCGAAATTAATATCCAATGACTAAGCGGCGGACAAGTTATAAAGTCAGGATGCTCAGCTGTTATTCTCTATGGCTAACGCAGCTAAACTCCTTGATTTCTGCGATTCTTCCTGGTTTCGATTAAGGTTGGATCCAGATCAGGATATTGGTGGAATAGAAATGGCCCAAATCAATTAAAACGTGCTTTTTATAAGACTTCTGGTTTTAATCCAACACTATTTATGTAAGAGGTTATGTCTATACCATAATATGTGCATGCTATTTTCTGATACTTATTACATTACTTATTGTTTAATCATTATTTTTAATGATTCATATCGATTCATATCTAAGAGACCTCAAGCAGTGTATAAAACACGTGACGCCATCACTGATCTTGTTGACATAACTATGTTCCGCAGGGAGCATTCTGTCTGCCTTATTATTATTCATCTTCATTAGTCCCTTAAGGCAATTCTTACTTCCTCCTACCATTTGTATGTCTATGAACTCCAAGATATCTTCACACAAAACAAGCAGATATTAGGATAGCTATTACAGAAATGAACTCGAATCTGAACAACATATCAACCTAGGCCAAAAGCATATTTGTAAATCTGACCAAACTACAGTCAATTGTGATTAGCGGACAAAATTGTTGTAGGTGATTGATATGTTTTCATTGCCTTCAGTTCAAATATATAACAATATCATCGAGTATGAGAAAGTTGTGAAAAGTTGGGTTTACTCATCGACTATACTCTTTTATAGAAGACACAAACTACTTATATAAGTAATCGTATTTATTCAAGTTTCTTTCGCAGCTTGCGACGTATGACAAAAAATCTACCTGCTAATTTAAAGTATACCTTAGTGCAAACACTTTTACGATTATGCGGACTTTTTTTTCGATTATGCGGACGTTGCATATCTCGATGCAACCGAAGGGATCCTCAACAAGATAAAAATGTCCGTGTGAGATTTGTATTTAATCTACGGAAATACAATCACGTTTCAGTATCGCAAAATAGCACGCAATGGCTGCAGATTCGAAGTCGCAGAAATCTTCACATTCTATCCTTGTTGCACATTGTGCTCAACAATCACACCTCACCTTCTTATCTAAACGATAAGATAACCCTACTATAAAGTCATGGTCTCCCACTCCTTTCAAGGCACAATAATATCTGTGAAACTCTGTTTTATTCTTGTTCTTTCTCTGTATATGCAGCTCGCTTATGAAATCGGCTCCCTCCACATATCAGAGGCGTGCATTTGCTCTCTATTTTTCAAACTTCTTCTGAAAAAGCATTACTTCTCTCACCAAACGTAAACCCTTCTCCCTCCTATCTTTTTTCCTTTGCCGTGAGTTATTTAGATTCTTTTTTATTTTACATTCATTTGGCATCACCTTTTTTAAAAGTAATTTTAATTCATATTTTTATCTTGTTTGAATTACCCTGAAACCCCTCAACAACACTGTTCGCTGAAACAGATTGTCATATAGCGTTAAGTCCGCCATTGTGAAAACAACATTTTTTTTTCAATAAAGTGTTATTCTAATTATTATTCTGTAAATGAGCATATTCGATGGAAAACAAAATAAAATCTCAAAAAACGATTTGAATTTTAACTAGTTATGACTATTATTATAGTTTTTTAATGCACCACCGGCAGAAATATAAAAATAGAAAAATATAATTAAATTATTGTAGTCAAAAGTGGGATTCGCGGAATGAAAGTCTGAAATTAAAAGAAAATACCATACATCCAATGTGATGTACCATAGTGTAATCCAATAGATAAGGTAAATATCGCGAAGAGAGTTTTGTTTGATATGACAAATACATAGAGCTCTTGAGATGCATACCACCCAACTAAGATACTCTCCTGAAACATTTCAAGAGAGTTATTATCTATAATAATATAGGAGGAATTTCTTGATCAGCTATAAGGTCCATAAAAATGGCGCAAGCGACCTCAGTCCTGCGACCAGACGGGGGATCGGAGGAATCTGATCCGAATCTGGGAGTACGGGTGCCAGGATGTCCGCTGGGTTTGAAAATTCCTAGTGCCTTGCGGTTTGGAGTTGGATTCGTACTGGTCTAGGTGGAGCTCGGTAAGTAGATCTTATTGACATCGTCGATCGGCGCATCGAATTAAAGTCTATGCGTTTCGCCTCGGTGTGATAGAACGAGCAATATCGTTGAAACGCTCCGGGGTGGACGGGTTCGCCCGTAGCAGTTGACACTCCCAGTTGGTCATGTAATATCACGACTTCCTCTCTTCTACTGCCAGATCAGAAAAAATAATGTGAAGCAATATGAAGAGTGGGTTAGGAAAAATAATTGTAATCAAAAGTTAAGCGAAAGCGTCATCTTTCAAGGAAGCAGCTGATTCGGCGCTTCAGAGTTGGAAAATTTGTTGCGGCCGTGTTATTGAGATTTGCGGCGCGATAGTCTCTACTCCTATTGAGGATATTCTCTGACTGTGAAAAATCACAGGAGAAATGCGCGGCGTGGGAGTCATTTAAATTGCACCTTATGTGTTATCTCTCCCCGGATTGAATTATGTGCATCTTGTAGTTGTTATTCTTTCTTGTCGCGATCGTCCGTGCGTGGGAACTGTGATAAATTCCCTGGTTAACCGGATTTCGTGGTGATCAGACACCATATCTCTTGACCAGATATTATACGAAGGCTGTGATGTTAATTCTTAAGAGGTCACCAATATAAGGAAGATTCCTCGGCTCCTTTTAAATGTCCTTCAGTTACTGGGCGGAAATCCTTCTGATCTTTTATCTTCGGCAGAAAGATAACACAGCAATATAGTTATATCAATTTATTATAAAGCGGTACATGTATAATTTGAACGACTCACCAGTGACTTGAAGATTTGAAGAACCGTAGGATGAACAAGTGATGACTACAGATTGGAGTGATTTTTAGTGGGAGTACAAGTCTGTTATATACTAATTTTCCGTAGTCCTTAAGCGCCATTCCTATTATTTTCTTACTTAGAATAAAATTGCGTCTTTCAGTTGAGTCTTTCGCCATAAGCATTTTTAACTGTATGTAAAACTGGAGTTATTCGATTTTCCGTGAAAAGTATAATTCTTAGTAATTCTGCCAGGTTGATGTCAGCTTTTGGCGACTAAAATTACGTTAATGGTTTGTGGCGAGCTCACCCAAATTAGAATCATATAAAAACTTAAATATAAACGTAAACAAACTAGTCGCGTAATGCAGGACAACCTTTTCAGCAATTCGTTGACGAAATGGTCAGAGGACTGGACTTCTGCTACGCATATGAGAGGACTGGATTTCTGCTACGCATATCTCGACGATTTTTTAATCTCCTCGAAAAACAACGCCGAACACGAAGATCAAGAAGAAAATATTGCATGCTGATCAATACATCGAAATGTATTTTTGGCGTGCCAGAAATCAACTTCTTAGGATATTCCATCTCTGCCAACGGGACCAAACCACTACGAGAGAAAGTCGAAGCCATCTCAACTTTTCTAGCTCCCAGGAACGTCAAAGAGCTAAGAAGATTTTTAAGTAAGCTGAACTTCTATCGTCGCTTCATCCCTAAAGCCGCACAATGTCAAACACCTCTCAACTCGCTTCTCATTGGTTTCTTGAAAGGTTCTCATCCTGTCGATATCTCAGACGATGTATTACGAGTGCAAGGAAAGCCTTTGCCAGGCCACACTGCTTGCTCAACCAAACTGCCACGCAAAACTCTGACTAGCGTGCAGCAGAACAAAGATAATTCTTAGCAACTATTGAAATTTTTCTCCAGAAAACTAAGTCCAGCTCAACGGAAATACTCGCCTTATGACAAAGAACTCCTTGCCATTTACGAAGCAGTCGAGTACGTTAGATATATGGTCGACGACAGAGACTTCACCATATACACTGACCACAAACCACTCTGTTTTGACTTCAAAATCCGGAAAGACAAGTATTCACCAAGACAGTAGAGACACCTAGATTACGTGCATATCGTAATTCACGATAGACATAAAACACATCGCAGGAAAGGATAATGTCGTGGCTGACACTTTATCACGCATAGAAGAACTAGAATCGCCAATCAAGTAACTCAACTGGCTGAAGCTCAAACAACGGATCCATAACTAAAACAACTGCTCGAGAAAAACACATCATTGCATCTCGAAAAAGGAAAGCTACCTGGAACACATACAGAGGTATACTACGATATTAGTACAAAAACACCAAGACCTTTCGTCTGGTGGATGATGCAAAAGGAATGTAAGCCTGCACCAGCTAAGTCACCCTGGCGCAAAGGCATCTACAAAACTAACATAGGACCGCTACGTATGGCCAGGAATAAGAAAAGACTGCTGAGAGTAGTTACGATCATGTCTACCCTGCCAGTGCGCTAAAATATCGCGGCACGTCACAGCACGTGTAGGTACCTTTCAACTACCAATGCAAAATTTACAGATGTCCACATAGATCTCGGCGGACCTATGCCACCTTCCAATGGATTTCGCTATTGCCTTACTGCCGTAGACCGTTTCACGAGATGGCCTGAAGCAATACCAATCGCTGATGCAACCGCAGAAATCATAGCTAAAGCATTACTATCCGAATGGATTGCTAGGTTGGGCTATCCGACAACCATAGTAACAGATCTTGGGCGGCAGTTTGAGTCTTCTCTGTTTCAACACGTGGCGAAAATATCAGGATTCCAATACGGAAAGACAACGGCACATCACCCAGCCTGTAACGGAATGGTAGAGCGCTTCTATAGACAAATGAAAACCGCCATCGTCTGTCACTCCACAGAAAACTGGACGAGTCGTTACCGCTCGTTTTCTTAGGAATAAGTAGCGCCTACAAGGAAGACCTACTAGCATCCTCCGCTAAAGTAGTTTAAGGCGAAACACTAAGACTACCAGGAGTTTTTTTTCGAGCCGTGTACACCTACAACAGACATCACAGATTACATGGCAAGACTTCATCTGATCGCGCAAAAACTTCAACCAACACCAGCATCACGCCATAGCAAGAAATCTATCTTCTTATTCAAGGACCTAGCCACTGCCAGCCATGTCTTTCTAAGAGAATATGCATTGTGCGGCGCTTTACAAACTGCACACACGGGACCTAACGCCGTAATAGAAAGAGACAACAAGGTTTAAAATAAGAATAAAAGGCAAAGAAGTTACAGTATCAGTAGACCAACTAAAGCCAGCCTACATATTGGATAACTGCAGCCAATCTAACTAAAACTACAAATCCTGAAGACACTGCAATCAAAAGCCGTCACACAACCCGCAAAAGAGAAGAACATAACAACACGTTCAGGACGAAAAATACGAGAACTCGTACGATTCAACTTATAATCTATTATCGCCCGTAGAGACGGTCTCTGAATGGGAGTGATATGGCGAGCTCACCGGAGTTAGAATCATATAAATACTTAAATACAAACGTAAATATTATATTGTTAATATTAATCAACTACCGGTTTGAGATGAAACTACTATATGTAAGAACGCGCAGGCGTGGGGAGCGGCCGGCTATCATCGCGTCGTCAGTCGCCTCCGCCAGTCGGCACACCGCATCCACGGGAAACGCACGCTTCTCTTGCTACCGATGGACAGCGGATTATACACGCACTTTCATGTAATTCTTGCATCATACATTTCATTCATTCCTGTATATATATTCTGATATCATGTTCAAACTTAAATAAACTCAGACAGAATTGAAAAAGTAGTCGTTTGTGTTGGAATACATCTACCTCACCAGCCATCGTAAAAGCCGCACCGACGAACTACGGCAAACACAAAAGCCACATGTTCTAGAATTTCGCGTTGTCATGAGAAAATATAATGTTTTATGAGGGAATACCCTTCGAATTACATGTTTAAACTGATCGATTTTTGACCGTTCTTAAATTATCACCGCAAAAACTAGATTTTAGCGCCATCCGCCATGACAGTGTAGAAACGAAATACGAAAACTTGCCTCAATTTAGCTTATCCGTCATCTTTAGGGCCTGATAAGCTATGTATAAGGAAGTTCCACTTAGTTAGGCGCTAGAAAGGGAATATCAAAACGTCAGTATTAGGTTTCGATTAAGCGCGTTTATAGATCCTGAATTAGGCATCGTTAAAAGACGGAATATGGGCCATTGGTATTCCTTCAGTAATACTCTGACACACATTGGCGGAGGTGGACAAAGTAAATTGTATCTGTTCTGATAAAACATTCAAAATCTACAGCATGTAGAACTCTTGTAATATTAAAAAAAGGTGTTTTATTACTATAGGTACTCGTAATTGCAAATGCGTATTTTTGTTCATAAAGTTATAAACTAGTGATTTATTTTTACATGGATAATTAAAACTTAACAACAACGACATTTGTTGGTAGGTAAGATTGACAAAGCTGGGTATAGACGCCCTTAAGAGCGCGTGTGAAGAACTCCAAATACGGCTCCCTCCAGGGCTCCAAATATGAAATTTGTTATTTTTAAATAAGTTTTTATTATAATTATATAAATAAACTATGTTAATAAAAACAGTAATAATTTCTGTCTGATCATAATTCCTTTAATTACACAAATAAATCATTAATTTACTAAATTCATTAATAATATTTAATATTTGTTAAACTTCACGCATGTTCCTCGTAAAAGTGAAAAAGGTATATGCCATTTTTAAGATCTGAAATCAAAATAATAATATTATAGTATAAACATTATTCAAGATACTTATTCGATTTATTTGTCATACTGTTACGAATGAGTAGAGTGACATGCTGAAGAAGTTGGCACCGCTGAGAATGTACGGCTTCATGGAGGTTGTCATGTAAACCAGCATTAATCGAGCTGTTCCTTCGCCACAAGACCACCAAGGGCTCTCGTATACGGCGTCCGTAAGCCTCAAACTCTAGAAAACACATACCGCATTAGACATAAAAATATGCGTAAAACGCCGTTGACCAAGTGTTTTACTAAACGCATTTAACAGCTGTTAAACGCCTGTACCATTACATTTGAGAAATAAACGCATTCTAAGCTCTGTTTAACTAAACACCCAATTCAGAGAGAAGTAGACATTTTACCTAGGCCGACTTTTGTCGAGCGGTGGACGGATATTGATTGCATTCCAGTCTTATTTCCATTCTACTAATTATGACGTCATCTCATTAACTAAATATGACAGGTGATATTATATTGCTTTAGATGTTGAAATATATCAATCAATATGCTACATTATGAAAAGGAATTATTTGATACAATGTGTCATTTAATACAAATAAATGCAAAAGTCTAAATTTTTAGTCGACCCGAGAATCGCGACTAAGTCGACGGTATATCTTGATTTGCACATCGCTATAAAAAAGAAAGTCAGTGCCATGTCGCGACGCTAGGGGTAAATAGTTCCGCCTAATGGATCTCCAAGCAAATCATCCCTGAACAAGTCCACTATTGCGAACTGCCTTCGTAAATCGGTATTTCCGATAATCTAAGCCGTCGAGAACAAACGGATTTCAAGACCTATTTTCCAAGACCTCGGCGGTAAACAGCCTTTCCATGACTTCCAAGTCCTCCATATCACTAACTTCTTCCAGCGCATCGCGAAATTTTCCCATATCGAAAATGAATTGATTGACGAAAATGAAATGATCGAAAATGACATTTGATTTTAATGAATTAATACGAAATCTGACAGCTGTAAACGAAAAGGTTACGTTCACGTTCAAACCCGAACGTATCCAAACAAACGTCAAAAATATCAGCTGTTTGATGTCGGCCATTTTATTCGTCTCGTCTGGTGTTTAACGGCATTTGATGGTCCATACCTCGGTCGAATTGGTCCTAGGTCCATACATTGCCAATCCCTGTTCAATGGCTGGTCAACGCTAGGTTAAGCTCAAAATGTGTTTATTTCTCACATTATTTCTTAAACAGTCGTTTTATCCGTTGTTTAAATTTAAAATGCGTTTATTCCTAAGGCTGATATTGTTTTAATATAGGAGCACACCAAAATGGACCTTTTTACAACTTACTTGCGTCATGACATGGTGTCCTGAATAACAGTAGGCTGAGAGATCAGCTACTGTTAAGAAATAAAATTGCATTATCTCGGGATTTAAGGTCTAAAATAAAAAAATGGGATTATTAATTGCTGCAAACATAAACCAAACGGTATAAATAGACACTAACAAGACTGAATCCGTAAAGTAAAGTCGATTGATGAACTGGAATGTGAAATATTTTGAACAGCAACATAGACGACATCAGTGTGGAGAACATAACATAAAACTCTGTTATTTTCTCGTGCAGCAATATGCATTCTTTTAAAGATATATCTGTTTCTTTGTCATACTTTGTAGAATATATGTCTAATTGTGTGACACCTCTTGGATTTTTATCAAAACGTGCATTGGCGCTGGTTTCGCCGAAATGATACTTCGAATCGTTCATCGACACATCGGTGCAAAAGTAGTTCATTTTGTCGTATAATTCGTTTCTCTCGTTGGAAAAGTGTTGAATGAGTTGTTCGTGGCTGACGCCGCAACGTAGCATAGCAGTGAAGCGAACATTTACCAAGCTGCAGTAGAGCAAGTCCAGCTGGCCGCTCATCATATAGCAGCTGCCAGCGAAAAAGCATACTAAAAAAAAACAATAAATAAATAATAAGTTAAAGTATATACCTACACCGCGGTCCATAATAACGTTGACAAAATTTACAAGTAAAATTTGGCAGGGGAAACTCAAGAATTTGTCAAACTTCGGCCTTAATGAGTAAAATCTTGATTTTCAATGAAGGATTGACCACAGGCGACATGTACCTTATTTTACGTGTCTCATCATGGCGAACAACTTCATTTTCCTATTTCCACCGTTAATTCCGTTTTAAGCTCTAAAAATGCACAACTGGGAGTGTCAGCTGCTACGGGTTAACCCGTCCACCCCGGAGCGTTTTAACGATATTGATCGTTCTATCACCCCGAGGCGAAACGCAGAGACTTGAAGTCG
>JAOPUG010160493.1:0-10821 GCA_027564375.1 Micropterix facetella | reverse complement strand
GCAAGAAATCTCGTGCGATACCGATAGCAGCGCTGCGTCTCGTTTGCACGCGGACTCCTGGGGGCGTGGCCAATAACGTAATCATGTCTAACGCACCGCCACTGCGCTTATGTTCTCTTGATACTTCAGCGCTCGCCCAGTGACATCAATTAATCGTATTATTTTATTTGTTACAATAAAAAATAAAGCGTAAGACGTATATACCTGAAAATTAACTGGTCTCTGCGGATTAGCCATAACTATCGATTGCCGAAAGATTTTCTAAAACGGACGTAGTTTACTCAGTTATCGTGCACACTAACATTTTTCGCGCACAATTTCAAGATTTGGCCACTCTGGTGGCCGAAGTAACATAGATATGTATTGATGCGGCCAAAAGTGTGTCAATAATATATACTCCTGACTGACGGATGCGTGCGATGCTCGTGCGGCGAGACTCTTATAAAATAGTCACTCAGGCCGAAGCAAATAAAAAAAGTATGGTTTTTTGTGTAATCTGCCTAGAAATGAAAACGCTATAAATCATCTGTTTTTTGGTAAATAGATTTAAATGGAAAGTATTCGAAGCTGGTGTGTATTTTGATTACAACGTCTATAAGTTTTCTTGCCATGCAGGTGAATCATTTTATAGTATTGTTTTCTTGCCAATATAATAACATAACCTATTCGTTATGTTTGTTTGCTGTTCTAAATTGTAGTAACATAACTTCATATGTGGATATGGCGCCTACCAGCTGAAACATAAAATAGACATTGATTGACAATACAGCATTCATTTGTTTCTTGAGAGTGTATTTTATTAGTCGAAAGTAAGAAATTAACATTGAAATATTCAGCTCCAAAGTAGCGTTCAAAATAGTTTCCAAAATCGCAGCATTTTAAAACACGCCAACACACACACACACACACCACACACACACGCATACTAGAGCTAGAGGTCCTTTGATACCTAACTTGGCTAAATTTTCTACTTTGTTCTATCCCCAAAATAATATAATTATAATTCGATATTAGTGTAAAGGGGGACGAAATCGAAGGCATAAGTTTAAGCACGTAAAAAAATACAATAATAATAAATAAAATTATTTTATTACAAAATACAAATGATATTTTAACCCTCCGTTTTTCGAAAGTTTTTTACCCCTTGATTGTGTGAAAGGGCCTGGCCAGGACCCATATGTGAAAGGTCTATTAAAACATGTCATTGCTATGCATACAAGAGAAGAGGTAAAAAAAAAGAACTGATTCATGTAAAAAAAAATCTTTTTCCAGATTTTATGATTTATTTTACTAAATACTGAGGTAAAGTAATGTAGAACATTTAAAATGTAAAAACTTGGCCGTTACCTCTTTTGCTTTTCGGTTCGTCTCGCGCACTATAAAATGTACTATTTGCGGCAACATTATATCACGAAAAATGGACACTGAATTCAGAACAAGTCGCTTAGCAGGTCTTATTGATCTGGTGCTGCTGCTGTTGAACTGGTTCCAATTATGTGCTCTTGGCAATGACGGTTCTTTATTCCAAATTATATTTTTGTTTTTGCATTCATAATAGTGTTCAGTTTAGCCTAATAACTGACCACACCACTGACAAGAACTAAGAAATTAGGAACTGTTTCAATGACTTCTTCACTTTCAGGTTCATCAAGTTTCTCATGTTCAGACAATTCTGCTTCATTGACTTGCTCACGGTCAGCATCAGATGCCTCTGCCTGATGCCAGGAACATAATCGTCCTCATAATCGTTGGCCGACACATCCACTCCCTCACTCTCCGCCATGATACATTCAGACAATATTGCTTCGTGATCACGAATTTGTGCACTTGGTAGGCGATTACGATTTCCAATAGCCAAAAGTGCCTTGTCTATTTCATCTAAATATGCTATTTTACTCAATATAAATAACACGTATCACTATTATAACATCAAATAAAAACTTACCTATCGCAAACCAAACAAAACTAAAACTCAAGGAAATAAAAACAATGCCAATAATACTCCAAAATACTATATTTTACCTGCGCCCACAATGAATAACTCAAACTAGATTCAATAATCTATAATATATGTAATAGATACACAAATTTTGTGTAACTTGCTAAAACAAAAAAAACTGGAAATTTTACCTGGGGCCCTCGTACGTGAGTTTTTGGGGAAACCCCGTTTTTTTTACCAAATAACCGCAAACGGTCGTAAAATTTCCAATTACTTCAGTTCGTTAACTTTTATGGTATATTGTTGCACATTTTTGTAAGATAGCGGAAAAAAGATACACATTTGTACATCCAAAAGGCCTGCGTAGGCCCTTTCACACAACGGAGGTTAATATTATATATTTAAACCAAACACCTAATACTTTAAAAAATTAAAATGACGTTAACTAATTATTTTTAAAAAATAGCATGATCTATGTCGAGGTGCATGGGCGTGGATTTAAGGTGAAATATCTATGGCAGAGGGTAACTAAAATCACTTTCAACACACACTACACCATTTTTCTACAGCCGCTATTAAAATTGAGATACAGCAAAAAACCGTTTCGAAACGATTACTGCTGCACGCCAATAATTCCGCATCTCCTATATGTACCTGAATTAGCGGTTGATGAACCAATGGCTTGGAGATGTCTTCAGCACTTCAGATTTAAGACTATACTCGGACGAACCCATCACCCCAAGGCGTTTCAACGAAGTTTATAATTATATCGCACCAGGATGAAAAGTCAGAATTCGGATAATACATATCCACAATCCAGCTACGCCACAGCCCGTTGGAGTTTAACTCGTCACCGAAAGGCACTGGAAATTGTCGAACCCAGTGGGGCGTCCCCGCGTCCTCACTACCAGATATGATCAGGTTTCTTCGACCTCCTGTCTGGTAACAGGTTCGAAGTCGCTTGCGCATTTTTTTACCTTATGTAAGCGACTATTCCTCACTGGAATATATCGCGGATACGAGACCCCCCTACTCGGCTTTCCACCAGAGATCGGGTGGCCAACGTATCGTTGCTAAGGATAGTTAGCTTAGGGTATCTAACTACCCCCTCTTTCTTAGGTCACATTGCACTTCCAAACTCTCCGGCTATTGGTTATTGAGCAAAGGCCGGCAGTTCGACTAGTGCATCAGACAACCATCCTTCCGAAGTTTTCATCGAGTGCATATGCCGCATTACTGGGATTAATTAATTGTACGTCACCTGCTACAGGCGAACCCGGAGCGTTTCAACGAAATCGCTGTATCAGACCGAGGCGAAGCACAGAGACTTGGGGCCGTAGACAAATCTACTTACCAAGCTCTAACTCCCAGATTTAGTCGGATTCCTCCGACCACCCGTCTGGTTGCAGGTTCGAGGTTACTTCCGCGGTCCTCTATCTCAGCGACCGGCATTCCTGACTGGAATATAGCGGATACGGGGCGTCCATTACTCAGCAACTCTCACCTGAGATCGGGTGGCCAACAATATCGTTTCTATGGATAAGCAGCTAGAGGTACCTACTTACGCCTGCTTTCTTAAGAAACATACACTTATAAACTTATAAACTCCTCCAGATCCGGCCGGTTTGCCCGCCCCGTGCGCCAGCTGTCCAGATCAGCCCTAGTTTCCGTCCCAAGATTCACTGCACAGCGGGTTCACCGGATTGGTCCCTCTTCGAGGAGGTTCTTGGATAGGAGGTGCCCCGCAAGCTAAGCCGACCAAAGACATAACGGCCATCATAACCTAGACTCCACGGAACCATTATGATCCCATTACTGTGATACAGTCGAATCAGACCAGTCAATCATCGCATATATCGAAGAATAGAGGGCCTCTCCTCAGGAAGGTTGTTAAGCATAGGCCGGCACGCCGACTAGTGCTCAGACATCCAGGACCACCCGAGGTGTTTCTCCAGATCAGCCGCCATGCACAGTGGATTCACCGGTTTAGTCCCTTTTCGAAAAGGTATTTAGGTGTGCCAACTGCTATAGGCGAAACCGTCCACCCCTGAGCGTTTTAACGATATTGATCGTTTTATCGCCCCGAAGCGAAACGCAGAGACTTTGGACATATACAAATCTACGTACCAAGCTCCACCTAGGCCCGTATGAATCCGACACCAAACCGCGAGGCGCTGGAAATTTTCAAACCCAGTGGGCCTCCTCGCGTCCATACTACCAGATGCGGATCAGATTCCTCCGATCCCCCGTCTGGTGATAGGATCGAGGTCGCTTGCACGGTACTCTACCTCTAAAGCGGTATTCCTGGCTGGAATGTAGCGGATCGGGTAGCCCACACTATCATATCTATGTATCACCATTAGAGGTACCTGCTTACCTCCGCTGTCTTAAGAAGCGTACACTTCTAAACTCCTTCAGAATCAGTCAGTGAAAACACGGCCGGTTGCCCGCCCAGTGCGCCAGCTGTCCAGCTCATGGCCGAGTTCCCGTCCCCAGGTCCGCCACACAGCGGTTTCACCGGGTTGGTCACTCTTCGGAGAAGTCCTTAATAGGAGTTGCTCAGCGAGCTGGGCCGAACACAACACAACGGCCATTATAGCCCACTCACGTAGCCATTATGAGCCGTAGCTATTTCGAAGAGGCAGTCGGATTGAAGCTGATCCGTGAGTAGGGCTGACCATGATAGACAGTGTTTGTCCATTAGGACCTGAGCTGCACGACCCCATTAGCCCCCTACGACGTCTTCAGCCGATGTATCGATATTGGTTGCCCACTATATTCATTGGCTCGGGGACAGGCTGTAGAGGCGCAAGTGTCACCTTTCACCACGCTCGCCGTCTCAAATTTGTGACGTTCTCGAAACCGTCTCGCTCACTCGATGCCGGATATATGTCCTGTCCAGATACTCTCCCCCGCTATCCCCTTCGCCCTAGGCGCAAACTCAAGGTCGTATTGGCGTGTCGACTATAATATGCTAAGTAATATATTAGGTGCTATTTTGGCAAAAAGATGTATACGTTTTTGATATCATCCAAATTTCTATCCTGGTACCCATATATTCTGGTCTTATTTAAAGCCATTTCAGGTCGACAAGAGATATTTTCATTTTACCTGACTAATATCCGGACAGAAAATACTAATGTTACTCAAGATATGGCTTAATTTATCATCATACTAGATAAATGTTATGAATTTACTTTGAAATAAACATAACGCCATGAAATAACATCAATAATATTTATGTCATGATTTTATTATATAATAATACTTTCGACAATTTTCTATTCCGCGCTCTATCCTGTTCTATTTTAGTTAGAATGGGCTGCCGTTTATTTGAATTTCGTAAACGTATTGTAATATTATCTACGTTTATAATATCATCAAAGGGAATATGTACTTAACATAAATACTTGGAAATTTGCCACTGTTAACTATACAGCGACGCGATATCACATGCTGTTCAGAGAGACATCGCACAGTACAAATATTATAATTGATAGACCTATTGGTAGGATGATCAAATTATTTAATATTCTGACTTCCGAAATTGACAGTTTTAACACCTCTGTGGAAATTGAAGAAAGAACTACCACAACAGTTATATGTGGAGTAGTATTAGTTTTTTGAAGTTATAAAATATCTTTTTACGACTTTTTTTTAAATATCTACATTAATATAGTATTAGTGTAAGTAAGTAGTGGATTGGCATTGCTTTTAAGCATACACGTTTGTTTGCATAAATGAATAATGAATAAGAACGGCACTGAAAATATTGTTTCAAAAAATCTCCAAACTGTTACAATTAGAGCGTAAAACACGAGCTCATTTTTCAGCGGTATTGAGTTTTGAATGGAGTTGGTGGAATTTGGTGAGTTTTGAATAAATTTCATCAGTCAACAGCTATTTCTATATACTATCAATGTGCGAAGGGAAAGCGCGCAATATTTGGGGTTATTTTAATTTCCATTTAGTCCTCCCTTACCCTACGGGTCGTCTATAGTCGTTCAGAATATTATACCGGACGTTCGCAAATCACATCGATAGTAGGTATTACCCTTAGTTTCTCTAATTACTGAGGTATACTTACCGCAAGCATGAAGTTTCTCGTTACATAGAAGAAGTTCATACCGGATAGTGAAGCATCGTAGCTAGAAATTTGCGCCTGAAGTCTTTCCACCTTCGACAAAAAGTAAATTGAAAAATATCAATGATATACACTAGTGGTGGACAAAATATATCTTTCCTCTACCGACTAAACGAAATCTCAAAATAATTTAAGTCACTGCCTGACTTTCGAAGGGGAAGTTTAGATCTGAAACTGGCGGAAGTTTGAGTGTCTGGGGATGGTTGAAATTGATATCGGGGAAATTTGAAACATCAATTAAAATTAGTGTAACAATAGTATATCGCTACGGGTGGACAATTATTTAACAGCTCATATTATTGTAAGATATGCGCAGATGGTCGCATCACTTAACACTCCATTGATAATAAGTAGTAGAATTTCGTTCGCTAGTGCATTTAATTGCTCTTCAGCTAACCGCATCCGTCGCTTCTTTAGCGACACAGCCAGTTATCACGCCGATCAATACACATTCTTTAGCCTTGCGGCATCTAGTATTCTGTAATATGATTCATTCAATCCTATAATGATTGCCTTCTAATAGAAACTGATATATGGTCCACCAGTCGAAAGTTAGGAAAGTCTTATTGTTTGTTGCAGTGTTCTTGTTTTATTCTTTCCTTCCTTTAATAAAAAAATAGAATTTTGTTGTTTATTATACGACAAAGTACTATCAAGCTGCTAAAAGTAATATGGTTCAGGTTATTTTGTTTTGTATAAGGGAGCATATAGATTTATTATTGAAAATGACCCTTATGTAATTCCGTTAATAATGAAACTGGACACATTTCATTTCTATCTCCATTAATCTTATTCAAGGAATTCTAGAATAAAATTAGCACTCCAGCAATCGCCTACGCAAATGTTGGAAAACTTGCTGACACATACTGCAGGGGATCGCGGCTATCTTCTCGTGGATGTTTGTTTTTATTGGGAATTTGTTGTCAGTTTATTAAGGTACACTCGATTTTTCAGGTATCATTGAAACCTTTTCAGGTATACCCAAGAAAAAATCTCAAGGTATATGGTTCGGGCTCCTCGGAGGCCATGGGATCAAATTGTTCAAAAACATTTCTTTCACTACCGGAATAGTCACCATTGTTCCATCTTGTTGCAACCAGGTCCTACTGTTGTATCTTTCAAATCCATGTAACTGTGGCGTCAAAAACCCTTGCAAAATATTCACGTATTCCGGTGAATACACAGTTACGTAATTTCCTTGATTATTTTCAAAGAAATACAGCCCCTTGCTATTGTCGCAGCCATACTGTCTTTTTAGGTAAATGATGTGGCTTTGGGTGTTTCAGGCGAGGGTTTTCTCTGATCTAATATCGACAAGTGTGCTATTGACGTGCTCGTTGATGTAAAAATGTGCCTTATCCGTAAACAATATATTCTCAAGGCTAGATAATTACTGCAGCATATGTAGTATCAGCCAGTAACTTACGTTGAATGTAATCGTTTGGTTTCATCTCCTGCACAATTTGAAGCTTCTATGGGTGCAATTTGAGGCCAGAAAAATTTGTATGGGTGCAGTTCTCCAATAGAGTTTATTTCAAGTAAAAACAATGAAAAATCACATTTAGAAAATAACTCTATTGAAATCAACTCTATTGGAGAGATTTTATTTTGCATAAGGACGAGCTGGTTTTGTGGGATGGATGGATGATAGGCGATCATTCGCCGGCGGTAAAGGGGACCCATTAAGCTTACTTAGCATAATCGAAAGTGGTGCACATCCATACAAACATCTCATGTAACATTAGCATTTGCCAATCCAATCTGGGGATTCCTTCGCTGCTATGTGAGTAGCGTTTATTATTTCTATTTTTACTTATAAGCATCATCCTATTACCCATCACATTATTGTCCAACCGTACTTCAACAGTGTCGCGTAATTTTTGCTCAATCAATAATATTCAATTTACTAAAGTAACAAAGTAATAAACTCAAATTATTTTATACATCGTACATCGATTAAACTTTGAAATCACAGGGAAATAGGAACCATCTATATGCATGGCCCAGTAAGTGTATTTAGTAACTTAAATATCAATAATTCATCTACTATGAACTGTTAAAATTCAAATATACCAACCGAATCGACTCGTCAAATCGACTAACATAATCGATTCGGCCGTGAAGAATACATCGGTACATCACTACTTCTTGTACACAAAGAAAACTTTAGGCACCTGAGTTAATTCACTTAGAATCCTGGGGTCATCGATAAAGGGAAGGAATCAATTCTTGGTCCTTTCAAGATCTAATTTGGAACGGACCTCTCGAACTCGGCAATTACACTCGCAATCACAATCGACGTCGACACAGAAAACAAACGCGGTGATCGTCACTAAACAATGAAATTGACACAGTTATTACTTTTCACTACCGTCGGACATCGATCGACGCGACATCAACTGCAATCGAAATATTTTACAGATGCAAATCAAGAAACATCGCATTTAAAACCGCGCCGAAAACCCGTGTCCGTTAAGACTACCCTCTCTCAAAGGTAAACAAATATATGCCATTGAGAAAACGGAGCGGAATATTTGTTTATGGCATCTACAAGCAGGGTTTATATCTGCCGCTTTGTCCCGCATAAAGCAAAGTTACCAATATCACCGGTAGATCATTATATCACTAAATAAGTAAAAACAAATAATATCGATTTGTTATTTAAAAATGTCAGATGTAAATCAAATGTTAACGTGCAACTACTGCAATATTGTTATTAACGAGTTGCTCTCTTTTGTGCAAAACAAACATGAAGTCATGGACAATGAGAGCCTGGTGCGAATATGTATTTCTGCGTTTTCGAAAGGAGACATGTACAACGTGATTTGGAGGACATAATAAATGTATTCAAACAAACTGATCCGGTAAAAATACCTATGTTTGTGGCGCATAATTTTAATAAACTGCCACTGATTACGTTCCATCTCGTAGATGTGTCAAGATTACTAAAGGATCTGCTTGTGTTGAGAGCCGAAATTGATAATATTTAAGACACTTATGTGACGAAAGAGAAGTGGGCACAGGAGAGGAATGTGTGTCCTGAGCCAAGGCTATCCGCGGCAGAAAAGAACCTCACCCGATTTTCTTCTTCTCCCTTGAGCCAGCCTTATGATATTTTTGTGAATAAGAAACGAGGTGGTTTTAGAAGAAACAGTATATGCTGTGATAGTGGCCCATTAGGTATTATGTACTTTCCCGATAGTTCGCCGGAGAAACTAGAATCATCATCTGAAAACTCGTCACAACAACAAAATATGTTAAATCGATAGCTATCTCCTTCTTCCGCTTACAGAAATACAGTATATGTCCAGTCGCGCATGGAAGACCGCGAGTTTCCTGCTATTTCGATCCTTATGAATGTGAGTTCACCTACGCGAGCGGCGGCCTCAATGACTGCGGTGTCACCAAGCGGCGCGTGTAAGCCTTGCATCACAGAATCGAATAAGACAAAGCAAGTTGCTGAATTATCGAGTGCGCCTAGCAATCTAAAGACGTTTGCTAATATTTTACAGCAGGAAGGAGAGTGGAAAATCAAAAACAAATGCAGGATGGAAAATGGATACAAGTACAACGTAGTATATTGAAAAATAGATTTGTTGGTATTAAAGGTACAGCGACAATAGATTCCACGTGTAAATTTTGGGCCGCTGACAATAAAGTGCTTTGTTTATTTACAATATTGATAAAAATGTGTTGCCTCAGGATGTTCAGGAATACATTGAAAGTAAAACCCAACTTCAAGTAATGGCTGAGAAAGTAGACGTCAGGGGGGAGAGGAACTACAATGCTTATACAATGTTTGTACCAAAGCATAAACTTTCTGTCTTCTTGGATGGCCGCCTTTGGCATGAGGGAATCTCCTTTCGGCGTTTTATTGACTTTAAATCTCGGAATATGAGTAATAAGATACAAATGGTGGACTCAATGACCGCAATTAGTATAGATTTAGCTGGTAATAACGAGAATCTAATTTATACCGATAGATGCAAGCTGGTCAGTTTCAACTGTAAATCTATGAGGCGATCAGTTAATTACATAAGGGAGCTGTGCAAAATTGTGGATATTATTGCACTACAGGAGACATGGCTCTCGCCAGAAGATATACCCTTCTTTGGAGACATAGACGCGAATTTTGGTTACACAGGAGTAGCGGCAAGCGAGACAGCTGCCAGACTTCTCCGGGGGCGTCCATATGGTGGTGTGGCTGTGCTATGGCGTAGGAGTGAATTTCAGTCGGTGTCGGTAATTAAGTGTAACAGTGTGCGAGTCACAGCTATCAAAGCTGTGACTAACGGGTCGTTCTATACTTATCTTCTCAGTATCACACTATCCGTAGGCATATATGCCTACGGATAGTGTGGATAATTTAACTGAGTTTATACAATGCCTGGGAGAAATCAACGCTGTAATTGAAAATAACAACGTATAATCAGTGTTTATTTTAGGAGATTTCAATGCGCACCCAAATGAACTCTTTTGCGAAGACTTATTGAATTTCTGTAAATATCAAAACTGGTTATGCGCGGATATGTTTAAAATTAAAGATAGTGAACCAAGCACATACACATTTGTAAGTGATGTATACGGATGTACGAGGTAGTTGGACCACTGTGTAGTCACTCAGGCTACATGGACATCAATTTTAGAGGCATCCGTACTGTATGACACATATTGGAAATAGCAATTTCCCATTAGAAATAGTTTGTAATATGAAGGTGTTAAGGCCTAAGTTTAATTA
>JAOPUG010160459.1:0-10825 GCA_027564375.1 Micropterix facetella | reverse complement strand
TTGTTTAATAGTCATTTGACTTTTAAACTCGTACATTTCAGCACATTATATTAAAATACTATCAGAATATCACACGACGTTGCCCGGGTGGAGTTTTGTTACAAAACGGAAGCTTACCGGCGATACACGAAAATGATACACGAAAGCGATAGAGAAAACGATACACGAAAGCGATAGAGAAAAATCGCCTAAATTTTGAATTTATGATATGACGCGTTCAAGCGTTATATTATACAAAACTCTAATTTATATTATGCAAAACGTCATTAGGGCACAATCCATTGCGATGTATCTTATATATTTTAATAAGGGCATATCATATAACCACAGTTTCAACCGAAGAGATGTAGAATTTTAAAAACTCAAATATTTTTATTGTCCTAATTCTTATGGCTTTTATTACTTCATATTGCAAATGCCCTTTAGACAAGTATAAATATTACGTCGTAGACAAGCACTCGACGGAATAAACCGTTAACTCCAATTTCACTGCTATTTCCAGCACAAGGTAGCCATACCTTGTGCTGGGGATCAGTCGCCCGTGAGACCGAAAACGGCGAGTTGTGCCCGAGTCGATATCAGCTGCGTCTGTCATTAGTGATCTACCGGTGGGAGATATTCAGCGTAGCGCGCCACCAAACCAAATCTCGTACACTTAAGTGAGTGCCAGCATCTTCCGGAGAGTGGCCCCCAGAAGAGGGCAAATTTCCTGCTATAGAACCCTGCAGTGAAGCAACCATGGGAGAAGGTTAATTTCCCCCAAAAGACTGCTCCGGCCGCAGCACGACACTTCCTCTCTCCAGGGTACTTCGAAGCGTCCAGCGAAGGCCGTAATGTATTGCTTCTCTCGTGACAGAATTTTCCAGTTCAACGACGTATCCCACCTTACTTCCAGAAAGTCTAGATAAGTCTGCGTCGAAGACACGACTGATTTGTCCAAGTTTAGTGTCCATCCTAGATAATGAAGGAACATTATCCCAAAACATAACAAATTTTGCTGAATATCCTTTGAACCGTTGACCATGATAAAATCGTCGAGATAGACCAACAGCCAGGTCTTGACGGGTACCCTCTGGTGATAGTCTGGTAGCCTCTGGTAACCTTCGGCGGGTAGACTCTGGGTGATCCATTTCGTCATCATGAAAAACATGCCGAACGTGAGCGACATGAATCGAAGGAGTTACCTATTGTACAGCATCCTCATAAAGCGTCGATGTGACGGTTTCATCGGTACATGAAAGTACGCCTGACCTTGATCAACTTTTCGCAATCAATCGTTCGATTGAAAACATTTCGAAAACTTGAAATTGTGTACCAAATAGAATTTTCTTACACGGAGAGGCCTTTTAAATTGAAAATTGGCCAGCTTGACCCGTCGGTCTTTAGCTATAAAAAGATCTTCGAAAGGGAACTAGGCGAGGGTCTCATATTTCCTCATCGAGCATGTCTCCACACTCTGTGTCATCGATGGCTTCCTTGAGAAAGGAATTATCGTTCCCGCAATGCCTTCAGTATAGCTCCAGAGCGGCTTCCTTCTCCCATATCTAGATATTCCCCGAGCTGCCCCCTGAACTTCACCCTCAAACTGTCAATATTTGTTTTTTTTTATTTTGGGGCTTGCCTCTCCCTATTTCTCCTCCTTCCTGGCAAAACTTTTCTTAAAGGGCCCTCTTGGTTTGAAGATTGTTCTTAGCTCGGTCTCCTCCTGAAAGTAAAGCATAGCGGTGATTCGTAACTCGAATTTACTGTGGATTCGTGGCGCCCTTTGCCCGTCAATTTCACTCAGGATCGGATGGCTCATGGCTCATTTCTAAGGATAAGTTCTAAGCGTCAGGTCAATATCTACCCTCCGCTGTCTTAGGACGTACGGTTCCAGACTCCCCCAGTTATTTGCCGAGTAATCAGCATGGCTAGCAAACCGGCCAGTTCAACAACCGCCGAGTTCCACCCGCGGTGTTCTTTCGTCTGCACTCCCGATCCCAACTGTCAGCGATTGCAGGATACAGCCACAGACAGTGTTCACAGCGGCCCTTCCAGGTTAAGTCCGTCTTCGAGGAGGCCACCGAATGGGAGCTGAACAGTGAATTGGGCTCTTACTAAAGCCACCACATAATCTTCTGCGGTTTGGGACTGTATGCAAGAGGTCAATAAATTGGGAAAAGCCAACAAGATCACACTAATGTGGTCACCTGGCCACCAAGGATACCCGGCAACGAAGAGGCTGACATACTGCCAAAACTGGGCACAATGGAATGCCCAGCGGAGCCAGTAGTTGGGGTCCCCTGAGCTATGGGCAAGAAAATAATCAAGGACTACTTGGAGCAGGAACATCGGGCATCCTGGAAACAGAGCTACGGTTTTCGCCAAGCAAAGACCATGATGGAGGCCATCAAGCCTAAACTGCACGGAATTGTTTAAGAACTCTCTTTGAGGCGGCCATTTTTCGTAGGAGTGAGCGACCACCTTCACTCCAAATAATTTGGTTTGTCGGAAGCTTCATGCACCTTCTTTAATAGGCCCACCGCGTACCTCCGTCCTTTTCGGCGAAAATTCTTCGTCTCTCCCGCTCGACGATCGTGATTTTGGCAGCGATTGCGATCTGCGCGGCGATCGCGACTACGGCGCCCGTTTACGCAATGACATTTCTGGTGACAAAGCGCTCTATAAGACTGTTCCGCAAAGCTGCATCTCGGCGAAAATCGACAATCGCATGGGATACCTATCAACCGCACTTCTTCTTGTAATTAATCTATTTTATTGATACGAAGATGAGTGAGCAAACTGACTGATTACAACACCATGACAGAAAAGATGAAAAAAAACTTCATCGTTAAATCGGAGGACTTAAATCCTGATGATTCCGATAAGGATATTCCTCAGATGGATTTAATACCAGATGAAAGAGGGAATGTGGTCGAATTCTTCGGAGGAGATACTCGATTAATTAAACCAGAACCAATCAAAGGTGAACTATCTGGAAGCAGTAACATTAGTGATAATGGATTGAGCGTTGGACGTGTGAAATCGCTAATTTGTCCTTAGTGCGACAAGGAATTTACTCAAAAGGGTAATTTAAATCAATACGTTGCTGCAGTTCACTTGAAGTTGAAGAAATTTGTATGTAGCGAATGTAATAATGCATTTTCACAGAACGGTCATTTACACGGCAAGCACACCTGAAAACTCAGTTGGATGCCGTTCATAAAAAAAAGGTTCACGTGTGGGCAATGTTATCGTGCATTATCAAAGAAAGGTCGTTTAAACCAGCATATAGAGATAGTTCATAAAAATATTCAGAAATACTCATGCGAGGAATGCAATCGTGCTTTTACAGAGAAAAAACATTTAAATAATCATTTAGACACTGTTCATCAAAAATTGAAAAATTATTTATATGCAGAATGCAATCACTGCTTCGGATACTGATCAGCTTTAATTAGACATTTCATTAATATACACTCTTCATACATATAATTATGGAACAGATATGTACCTATAATATGTATGTACGTAACTGAAAGTTAATAGCGTAAACGATAAATAAGAATCGCCAGCTATATCAACATATAGGTACAATATTATATTCCACAATATCTTAACGTTTGTCCTTGTTCCTTATTTAAAGTGACACTAAATGTTAATCTTACTAGAAATTGCAGTCTTTTTAATTGAAACGGCAGCTGGACAGATATGAGCGAAATCCTCGGAATACATACTGTTTTTCCTTTATCTTTTCCTTGTTGGCCATTTTCTGAATATACTGAAAATTAATAACTGCTGATTCTCGATTATGTATCGAAAAACCTAATATTCGCTAAGCCGATTCATTACTATTTATATATCTGGCCATTCGATACTAAAGTTTATCATTCCCATCTTTTTCGCTACTTTACCTATATACCTATGCATACTTGAAACAGTTTTGAGAAAAGTGGTTTGTATAGCATCATCCATTGATTATCTACCTCTATCTCAAAATCCAAATCATATCCAATGATGCAGTGATAATGTGTTATACTTGCAGAAAATATGTCATCGAGCTACATATTGTCCTCTGCTTCCACCACTCGTGTGTGCAAAAATCTCACCGAGAAAACATTCCTGAAAGCGACGAAGAAGACTTATTTGTATTACAAAACTGCTATAAATTAAATTATTCCGTTGATTAGATGGACTCTCTGGAATTGCTTAATATGATCAGTACTTTGCTATAGTCCGTAAGTACAAATCTATTGTCAATTTTATTCACATAAAACACATGAAATAAAAGAGGGATACAATAAACAGCAGTATATAAAGTATATATAGTTACTATATTACATTCGTAGAGGCGGTCAAAGATAGGTTTAAAAAATCATTTTTTTGACCCAATACGCAGGCCTGCAGTGGCGTCATATAATATATATATACATGACGACAATTCTGTCGTAAGCTGCAGGCCTGTGTACGCTTCTTACATAAAGAATAATTAAAAGATCAATATTTACAGAATGTACAGTCCTCTTAAGATGGTTCTTTACTGGGTTACGTGATGCATTTTTAGAAAATTCATTGCTCGGTATTGCCCGTAGCTATCAAGTTATCAGTTCTGATAAAAGCATCTTCTAAAAATGAGTTACGCCACCCAGTAGAGCATGTGGGGGTGGGTGCACCCTATTAGAAACATCACTAAATGCGTGTTTAACCATGAATTTAACTAGGTTAATTTAAAGTAAACATTTCACATCAACCAATCAGATTCACGGATCTCCAGTTAAGTTAAAGTTACAACCCGGGTTAAATTCATAGTGAAACATGCCCTAAGACATCAGTTTTTTAACGTTTAGTTACAAATAAAGAGCCATCAATGGCAGTTAAAAGTGTACACGGATATGAGCATTTGAAACTGCAATGAAATACATCGAGTATTGGGCTAACCTAGACACCGTGAGACATATATTTTCTAGAATATCCTAAATTCTCCAAGACAACTCAGACAAAAATGAATGTCTCCTTAACGTGAAGCATTTCATTTATGCGGATAAATTACTACAGCCATTGCTGTTCAATTGCCAAGTTGTTCATGTCCGATAACAATGATTGTAAAATGATGCTACTTTAACTACAGAATCGGACATTTCGTTAACTGGAATGCCCAAACTGGACAGGAGTAATTCATAATCGGGTAAGTTTTTTTTTAATGAAAATGTTAACTTTAAGGGGTCTCTATAAGCGCCATCAATTAATAGTTTATTTAAAACCAGCTAAACCAGCAAGAAACGGGATGTGCTAAATACCTATGAAAATAACTGATAGTCTTACAGAACGGATCTTATTATACTCCCAGCTAGGCCAGGGAAGATGAAGTCAACGTCGATCCGTAACTGTAAACAAGAAAGACAAATTTAACACAACATAAAATGCATTTGTGAAGGGGCAGATCAGAAAACTATATACCATATTAAAATTTAAAACTGCTATTTAGGAATAAAACGACATTAAATCGTTAAATTACTTGTGTAGCGTCTTCAAAAGATGCATATTTTTAGAAAATAAAACCATTTAAATCAAAATATAAATGCAAAATTTTCATTAATTGTCCAATTAAAAAATCACCATCATTTCTTAATTGAACAATCGTTGAAAATTGTGCATTTATATTTTGACGTAATGGGTCAAATGAACATGTCTTAATTTAAATGATACATATTAAACACCAGTTGGTAGCTCAGGGTCGTAGAAGCTGCCTTGTACCGGCTCAAGTATTTCTCGGCGGTGAGGTCGGGGTCACGAAGTAAAACTTGCCGCTTGACTTTTGACGACTGTTTCCGAAATAGCTCCGCCACGTCACGAGGCTCCCATAATGAGTGGAGCTATAGCAGGGCCTCGTCCTTCTCGATAGTATTCTCCTTGTTTGGGCTGGCTTACCGCCATTTCGCCGAGACGTTTCCTTTTTCTGAGTGCCGCTGAGTGGAGATGGAGAGGGACAAGGGATCCTGCGACTTAGCGCCCTGCTGTCGGCGCCACTCAAATAGGACAATCACGTGCACCAAGCTGCAGATATTTTTTTAAATGGCACTCAAGAAACATCTGACATTTACCGAAGGGGCATGTTGGCACCTCAGATAATATTACAACTTACTGGATTCGCTCCTTTGGCGCAAGTTCAGAGCCCGAGTTAGCTATGGCCAGTAAGGATGAGTCGTAATGAAGGTCCTCCGCCAGAATGTCTAGTAAACTCAGGACCTCCTCATATTGCTCCGTCCTATGTTGAGAAAGCGCTGCGGAAGCGTACACCGGCGATAGCGATGGCCCAATGGAGACGTATGACACAAATTACAGCGTTTGCTCAGGGGAGACGTAGGAAACATGTTGTGATACTGAGCTGCAGTACTGTGCTGAGGGATGCCTGGTGGATTTGTGTTATTCACCTGCAATAAAAAGCAACAAAATAATAAATTACAAGAAGCATGTATGTTTAAACAATTTCAAACCCGCCATGTTACGGTAGGTACTGCTGTTTTTTTTTTTTGAAAGGCGGGTATTAATTTCTGAAATCATACGTGCAAAGGATCTTCTAATAATTCGGTGTTAGCTAAAATTATGTTTATTCATTAAAGAATCACCGTACGTACAGCTTGCAGGTATTTCCTCAGCGCCATGAAGAATTTCACCCGTTGGCCCAGGCGTTGATCTGAGAATAGCTCCGCGTAATGCCGCTCTTCTAACCCTTCCAAATCTTCGATAGTGTTGAAGTCATTATCTACAAATACGACAAAACACGTGCATAAAACCATTAGCATACCCTCTTACATTAATATTTCGGTTGTCTCTCTCTCACGGCGTATTTCCTACAACGTGGAAAGAAGTTACCTACCACAAAAAAGGGTGTTGATATGACCTTAGTAACTACAGGCCATTGTCAATCCTCTCAGTTCTAAACTCTTTGAAAAAGTGGTCTACTCACAGTTATACCCTTATCTCGCTACGTTTCTACCACACGCACGCACGCACGCACGCACATGTGCGGCTCTACCAACAAAGATTCCCATACCGTCACATACGCACACAATTCTGATGTCATATTTATTATGATTTGTATTAATAAATGAGCACGAAAATTACTAAAATTGACTGGAATTAAAATAAATATAAATTTGTAATTCAGAAGAAATTCATAACCGGTTTTATATTTTAACATGTATACTGTGGCGGCCTTTCTAGGGGCGCCTCAGGCGTGGTATAGTCTCGGCTGATAGTGTAGGTCCATGGCGAGTCCCTACTTGTTTTACTTTAACTTGCCACGGTGGTGGAGAGATGAGCGACTTACCAAAGTGTTGGTGTTGTTGGCAAGCTGAGTCGGGCGCAAGCTCCGGTGAAGATTTCCCCGTCGGAAGTCGGTGATTCTCGGTCAATCAGTTTCTTCGAGGGTCCACTGTTGCATCTGGGTGTCGGCTCGTTCACACACACTCCTTATTTGGTATTTCCATAGGTGTTATATTTGGAGAACTAGCTTACTTAGGAAAAGTCAGTTTAAAAGGGAAGATATTGATTATATAATTGTCAGCAACACAGCTTAATACATTTACAGCAAATTTTTACACTAAAGTTTAATAGTAGTAATATTTTTTATCGTCTATAGTCCGAACTGATTTGAAGAACTCGGAAGATTCGGGTTCTGTGGTTGTTAGGATATTTATTAATATATATTTTTGTTAAGAAATACCCGAGGGCTATTACGTTCCGTCGCGCCGTTATTGTTACAACAATATTTATTTCTACACGTTTTTTAATACGTGAATATTTGCGAGATTGACGTCACGCACACGCGACCGTTCGGTGAAACGTAACGAAGTAAACTGGTGATGGCCTCAGCCCCACCTCTTAAATAGCCCCCTGAGTGGAAAATTGTGACTTTTTCCCGCCAACTCCGTGTTTGGTTCGACTTTTCTCGTGAATATTCCTATTGGCCAATTTTGAATTCTAGCGCTAAATCCATCTCCTCGCGTGACGCGGTTTGTTCTTGCCCTGAGGAGCGGTAGATGGCACTGCCATTATTTTAACATTGTATTTTTCTTAAAATTATACGTCTAAATACTATAGCTAGATTTAAAGTTACACTATTTTAACAATTTTGTAAATACCTTATTCCGATTTAAAGTTTTAGATAATTTTCTATATATTTCTTAACTTTCTTAGTTGCTATCTGATTTTTATGATCTACATCTTCTTATTTTTTAGAGGCTATTTTTTCTTAATTATATTTTCTTAATTTAGGATGTAAGTGCTCTAGATTTACACCTGCATTACATGGCACTAGTTTCTGAAAGGTCGTTAGTCTGGCGCCGACCGGCGGGTTTCGATCGTCTTATCTCGGTCCGTATAGGCGTGCGTTTGTTACCCTTTTGGAGATTAGTAGATAACTCGAGAGGAAATATATATTTTTTTGTTGTAATTTTAAAAATTATAACCTTTTGTGGGACATTTTGTCGTTTTTATCGCCGGCAGTATTGTGAAATATCCATATTTTCTGGCGCTCGGTTTTGTTTAAAGCTTAAATTATTATTACTTAAGTGCACGCATACACAAAAAAAATTGAAAAAGGTTTACCTAAAATGCGAAACAGTGGTGGTTATTTCGTCATATTATATATTAAATATTATTAAATGTATGTTACGATAATATTAAAATGTATGTACAACCTAAAAAATAGACTTGGAGATACCGGTTGTGGTTGCTTGCCTAGTCGGCAGCTGCCGTGCTCCCGTAACAATGACAGTACCACCTGGTTTTGGCAATTAAGTTTGACTGGTTCGGCAATTAACTAATGGCGAAGTCAGAATAAATCAAGAAGCGATGAAAATATGACTTTCCGGTGGAGAGATAGGTAGACCAGTCTGCCGGCCACATGTATGCCTCTTCTTCGAACCCTGAGCTTAGGCACTATGGCTATAAGACTAGCTACATATATAGTGAAGGGAGGAAGGTAGAGTTGGCCAATGACAAAGGATAATAATGCGATGAGCAACGATTGGTGACTTTCGAGTACAATTTGACAATTCACAACATCGTCACTAATCAATACTGAAATTTTAGACTAAATAGCCATTTAAGGCACATTAAGAAAAACTATATTACTTATCGAGTTAGCTGGTAAGTCGTAAGGTCTTTTTTAAAGATATGAGTTGATGCTACCTGGTGTAAACTTCAGGGTAACGAGTTCCATAGGTGTGCTGTATGCACTGTGAATGATTTCTCGAAAAGAGCCAATGAATGTTGGTGTATTGCCAAAAATAAATTATCGTGTGAATGCATTGGAAGGCAAATGTGAAAAAAGGTTTTGAAGAAAAGGCAGCTGACTTTACTGGATGACACGGATAAATAGAGTAATGATATGTAGCATTATATAGTTCCTAACAGGGAGCCATTCAATTTATTCGCAAAATGGGGACACATGATCAAATTTGTTTCGTGGGTATATAAACTGCATGCATGCATTTTGAATTCTTGTATTTATTTACCTTAATATTTATCTCTGCAGCAAGCTCAAAAAGGCTTTCGATCTTGCGGACGAGACGAAATCGGGCACACTGACCCTCCACGAGACCGCTGCCGCCCTGCAGACCTTCACTGAGGGTCTAAACTTAGAGCACTCCAAACTACTAGACCTCATCAGGGTATATTCCTACAGCCGGTTAACTGAAAGCAGTACTAATGGAAAAAGTAATGGGCATAGTTTCGACGCTAACGACCGCATAGTGCACTTTGAGCTATTTTGCTCAATAATTGCTGAAGTTACAGTGGAAATGGCCTACGCGGAAGATAATAGTAAGTGGTCTTTATTTTGTATTTCTGCTAGTATTTACAAGGGCTGGTTCGTAAGGACTATGGAAAACCAAAGAGATTACTGTCATTAATTTTTTTTCGTAACTATGTGTATCTAGAAAGTTTATGATGCCACTGTGCAAATTTCAAATTGTCACAATCAAAACTCGCCAAGCAGTGCAAGTTTCAGTTCACCGATATGAGTCTTATTGTCAACATGGATGAAAGGAATATTGGGGTGATATAGCGATAAAGTTCACTGAAACGCCGTGGGGTGAACGGGTTCGCCCGGAGCACAACACACATAATCAATCTAACCATTTAGTGGGGCTCTAATGGGGTCGTGCTGCTCGGGTTTTAATGGCCAACTATGTCTATCTCAGTCGGCTCGACTCACGGCTCAACACTTTTTCGGCAGCGACTTCGAAGAGGGACAAAACTGGTGAACCTACTGTGCATAGTGGCTGATCTGGGGGAAGACCTCGGGCGATGTTGGATGTCTGAGCACTGGTCAGCATACTGGCCTTTGCTTAGCAACCATTCTGAAGAGGGGCCCTCCACTCTGGGATATATGCGATGATTGACTGGTCTGATCCGATTGTATCCCGGTAATGCGGCATATGCACACAGTGAAAACTTCGGATAGATGGTTATCTGAGACACTGGTTGGTCTGCCGGCCCTTGCTCAACAATGAATAGCTGGAGGAGTTTAGGAAGCGGGGGTAGCTATGTAGATACCTTAAGCTATCTATCCTTAGAAACGATACGTTGGCCACTCGATCTCGGGTGGCAAGCCGAGTAAAGGGTGCCTCGGATCCGCGATAATTCCAGTGAGGAGTTGACGTTTACTTGAGGTAGAAGACCGCGCAAGCGACTTTGAACCTGCGACCAGACGAGAGGTCGGAGAAATCTGACCACATCTGGTAGTAAGAGCGCGATGGACGCCATACTGGACTTAAAAATTCCCAGTGCCTCGCGGTAAGGAGCAGGTCTCTTACGGGCTGAGGCGGACCTTGGTACA
>JAOPUG010160450.1:0-10826 GCA_027564375.1 Micropterix facetella | reverse complement strand
AATTATAATGCCAGAAGATTATCTTTCGAATAAAGTAAATTTCATGTCAATTTAAAAAAATCATCTTTGTTTTATAACATTTCAAAGTTCTATACCTCTATAAAAAACAACCTTTACATAATAGTCAGTAAAGTGCCCGTAAAAACACATTATTCACTTTGGCTGCGAGTAGAATTTTGGATACGAGCAAGAACGGATTTGGATCGAAAAATTCAGAAGTGCATTCTGATGAAAATGGTATATTGTCTAAGAAACATCCACCTACAGCGGAATATCAGACAAATCAAATCCAATCACGTTTATTATCTTTGAAACCATACATATAGTTATTTAGACACACTATTTCTACACAATACTATGTAATATAATATAATATTATTTTCAAACCTAAAGAACAAACCATTGACTACTTAATCGATATAATATTTTAGTAGGTAGCCGCTTAATATTAAATAATTTCAAAAACTGATAGCATAGGTTTTTCACGAGTTTCACCACATAAATTATAGTTTTAGTATTAGATACTTAAAAATTACAAATTTAAATATGTATTTAATTGACTTAATACCAATTGACTTTAGAACATTTTGACTTGAAAATTACCATGAAGTAGGAAATAATATGGCCCTACAAATACAAAATATAATTGTTTATTTGAGAGAAAATAATAGTCATAATTATGTAATAGTCATTGCAATGTATAAATGTTAAGCTAAATAAAGTAAATCAACATGGAAATTGTTTGTCATCTAATTATAATTTATTATATTTTACAATTCTCTCCCAATAAGAAATAATTTGAATATGGACTTAAATTGATGTATTTTCCTTTTTCTATATATACGTTTAATATTTTCTGGTAATATATTGTAACATACCATTCCAATGTAGTTTGGATCTCTACTTCTCTATGTATGCTCATTCTTCAAGTTTCTATATATCCCCAATATTATTATATGGGATATAAAGCTGGGCATGCTATTAAGAAAGCTTGGAGGATCGAAGGATACTATGTAACGGCTGTTTTATTTAGAGGTTTGGTTTTTATATTGACAACATTTTTCCAGCGACAGCCGATTTGACAGTTGACAGCTGACTAATGCTCAGTTTGGTCTGCCATTTTAACATCACTAGACTTATGCCAGAACATGCCATACAGCGTGCAACACTATCAATTTATTCCGGGAAACATACATGAGTACATAATTTCGCATTTATGGACCTGTGAACTGGCGTCCACAATCTTGTGATCTCACACCTATGGATTACTTTCTTTGGGGATATGTGAAGTTACTAGTCTAAGCTGGTAAACCACTGACAATAGATTACTTGAAAGTCAACATACGCTGCCATTCGCCAGACTTATGGTAATCTTATGTTATAAAAAAACTACAATCTTTGTCGGGACACTATGAAGAACAGGCTAACCCTTGCTTTAATTAGTAATATAAAATAAAAACATTTAAAAGTTACACTGTAGGTTTTTACTATGTGAAAAAATATAGGTAAAAGTTTTATAAAAAAATATGTTGGCTGACCATGCGAGAAGCATGGGGTGCCCAAATGAATACCCGCGACTTTTAGCGTTTGGCCCTGGGGCCAATTAATGGGCATTTTAAATGCTAACTTCAGCGGAAATTTGAGCCTCTTAAATTGAAATGGCAAATTATTAGGAATTATTGGGTTTCGGGGAATCAAAACGCTTTCTCCTTTAGCTACTTCAGCAAGAATAGTTGCCTTTATAATATTTCTCCCCAGCTCTGAGATGCGAAGCCTAGTGCCGTTGCACAATCTCGATGCATCTGCGGGTTACGCATCTGCAGAACTCGAACGCCAACCTTAAGCTCCAGTTTGTGGGAAGGCATGACCGTTAACTCCAAGTAGTTTAGAAACTACGGGATAGACAGTACTGTTGTCACTGGTCACCACGTTATTTATAGATGTGTTTACCTGTAATTCGCCGATTAACACGTCTAATATATTGTTGGTTATATTATTAACCAACTCATTTTTTGGCGACAGCAATGCCCCCTCACATAACCACTCATTATTGCTTAAGTTATTATCCAAATTCGGAAAAACGTGTGAAATAAGTTCACCCTTTGCCGTCTGCGTCCGTTTTCTGTTGACCCTCTCCGATTTGCAGCAGCTTATTCAAATAGGCACTATGCTAATATATCAGTTTAAATTTAGAATAAAAATGTAAATTCATCTTTTATTTGAAATCTTTATTTTTCCAGAAATTGAAAGAGCTTATATGTGACTAATGCTATCGCACATTTTTAAAGAAAAAATAATTTAAAAATACCTTAATGATAGCCTATACCGTAAGTCAGAACATATTATATCTGTGTGCCAAATTTCATCCAAATCCATTCAGCCGTTTATGCGTGATTGAGTCAAAACATACAAACATTCACTTTTATAATATTAGTAGGATTGACAGTTACACGTTATTTGCTTTTTATGATTACATTTTGTCTATTTCATGAGCTTATATTTGATGGTATTGGCGTTTCTTAAATTTAAAATTGGTGTATCTAAAAGGATATTACTGTGATATTTTTAAATAGAATGTGCATCCTTTAATTTCCATTTCTTAGCACGAACACACTCAAGTCCAGTCTCAGTGAAGCCAGCAATGTTGCATCTCTGTGCAATGTTGTCATTCGTTATATTTTTTCAGTTTAGTACAATTTTTTTTATTCCTGGGTGTGAGTGATTTTTTTGAGTTGGGAAAGCTAATGCAGTTTGTCATCTTATACTAACTCGGCCTAAAGTAGCAATGTGTGAAAGTTTGTATGACACAGATATGATATGATAACATCAAAACTACTAAAATAGTAAAGACTATGAATGAACACACTAATAATTTATATCTGAATTGATTCCTCGTGAGACACCAATTATTCTGGTATATTTTTATCTCGATCCATGTATGCAAAATCTAGTTTTGCGTGATGAAATAAATCCCTTTATGTCTTTGTCATAAAGGATCATTTTAAACTCGCATATTGATGTCATAATAATTAACATTTCTATTTTTTTTAAATGTTTGCATTTATGAACCAATATAAATATGGAAATAGTCCAAGTACATATTCAATCGAAGGCGTTCACTCGCTCTGATGTTAACATACATATTATTTAATGTTAATATGGTTATCTTTACATCTTTTCAAGGAATAAATCGGAGATACATTTCACGCCATTTAACCTTTACACAAGGATAAGTATAGTTCAATGTCGTTGTATTAAAAAAAAACTGTTTATTTAATATATCTTTCTAAAAATATTCAGATAAAACACATTTGTTTAGGATTTACAATCTAGCGGTCATACGAAAAAGGTCGCATGACTTGTTTCCAAATTGTGTTTCTTCCTCTTTTTGTTTTCTGAGGGCGGCGGTTGATGGTGTAGCCACCGTGGGATGGCTTCGGCGTCTGACGAAACGCAACGTGTAGATGTCACTAATAGTTTCTAAATATAATAAATTCTTCAATTTAGCGCTACGGCGCTAAATTATAGCTACGGCGCGGCGCGCCGCGTGATCCACGCGACGGCTGCGCGCCGACTCGTATTCACGGCGACGGCGGCGCGCCGTGAATACCTATCGGCGCGCGGCTCGCTCATCGTATGGGAAAATTAATAGAAACGTGCTGTAGAAAATATTATTTTAAAAATACTAATATTTTGCTTGAGAAAAATAATTATGGTACTGCAAGTGTAAGGTATACGAGTATACTACATGTAAAAAATATCAAAATGCAAAAAATATAATAATAAGTAATACTTAAAAGTGAATAAATATGAAACTTACACTTTTTATATACTTTTTTTTATCAAGAAAAACCTATTTTTTAAAAAATCCGCGATAGCATTGTACTTCATGACTATTGTTAATATGCCATAATAATTTTTTACCGTTGTGTGATGTACGGCCTATTACAACATACGATCGATAGCACCATTTGATTAAAGAATAGTGTTATTTAATCAATAGCACTAATATGTTGAAGAAGTTGTTATTATTAGTTATGTAAATGTGTTTCGATAATCAATCAGTCCTTTATAAAAAACCACTATTTATCAGTCTTATATTCGCCCAACTAAATGTATTAGACTCGCTTCCGAAGTTATCCTGCATTTTTTGACGAAAAAACGGTTGCTATCAATGCTAAATTGAAGAATTTATTATAATTAGAAACTATTAGTGACATCTACACGTTACGTTTCGTACTAAAATTCGACCTGCTATTACTAGATAAGGCTGTGAGCAATCTCCTTTGTTATTTAATCAATGGTAATGCTATATATGTATATACACGGCAATTGGTCAACTTTAAACTATTTGTATATAACTTTTCCATCTTCTTGCCATCCATAATCAGTCGGGGATGAAAAATTCGGTTTTTGTTGAAAAATATGACTCCGCAATTGACCTATATAACTGGTTCTTAAAAAATGCTGACCTAATTCCGACTTACGAGGTGGTAGTGCAGATCCCTCGAATTGAGACCAACTTTCAGTAGCAACTACCATAGCAACTAAATAGCATCGTGCACAAAATTACTTAAAGAAAAGTGACACTACCTCTCGATCTAATATATATCCATCTCGGCTGACATCGCTGTGCGTCTCGCTTGCGCACGGGCGACCGACATCGCGAGCGTATGAAGAATATGAAACCTTGACACGTTAAAACGCGCGCTTAGCCGCAATTAATTAAATTGTATTTAAGAGGGGCCAAGTGTTAGGGTTTTGTTACTATGCATGATAACTCGAATAAACTACGTCCGAATGCAAAAAATCTTTCGGCAATCGATAGTTATGGCAAATGCGTAGAGCCAATATACATGTTAGTAAATGCAAAGTAACGAAAGATTGATTCATGTCGTAGATTTGCCATTGCAAAATAAAGCACAATATGTTTGGTACAAAATAGATAATCTTTGCCTAATGATGTATTCAAAAGTGTCAAATTAAAGAAAACATCGGTTTCACGGACACAAAATTATTTGAATTTCATGGTTTTTCCTTTTTATCGTGTTTATTGTAACATCGAACGGGTCATTATCAACCACACAATGTTTTTGGATGCTTTTTCTCTCAGAGCAGGTAAAGCAGAATAATATTTGGGACGTCATGAAATTAATCTCTGACGTAACATTTGAACCCCTTCCACACAGTAATTCCTATTCATTGAGGGAGTTTTTACAGGAGTGGCACAATGGATCTCTTGTGGTTTACGCGCCCAGTTCAAGTAGTTATTTTAAACTACCCTGAACATCTTAATATATTATACATATATACAAGAAAATAATCATAAGGGCCGAAGTTTGACAACCCCTTGGATTTTCCTCCTGCCCCAGTTTAGGTTTGCTAAGGTGAAATGGCCTCATTTTTTAATTTCGTCTATTTTTCGAAAAAGGTATGACATTTTTGTAAACGAACAGACACAGGTAAATGATAAATTGTCTTAACTTGCTTCATGTTGTATGTTTCATTGTATGTACGAGTAGCTAATACTACGTTAATAGGACGTTTACCTTCTCTACTTAGTATTCCATTTTTGGAAGAGTGGTGCGGCGGTGTGCGTACGAGAATGTTTCAACAGTGCGCCCGAGTCATATAAAATACTACTCTGAATAGGCGTATTTGGCCCTGACATACCTACTTATTTCTATCCTGCGCATATTTGTTATCATGCTCAAATAGTCGTCATGCTTAAATGCTTTAAAATGATGGACGTTCTTCATATCGCAGTAGTGCTACAACGAATATTTACAAGAAAAAATAAACAAGGTTAAAAAAGACCACGTATAGTGATACAAAAAAAAATAATTATATTTTAACTAATACATGCAGGTACCTACACATTTCAACATATTTAAAAAATAATCGTACAAATGAGAATCGTACAAATTGTACGCAACGCTGGCACAATCTCCCTGGCTCAGTCGCTCTCTGGCAAGAGAAATTAGTAGCTGCCAACGTGACTGTCATCTAAACTATAATTTATATGAAAAAAATATCCAAAATATTATATTCTTTCTTTGCTTATTACGGACTGTCCCCTCTTCTAATTATTCTGTGCAGCTTGGGCCTGATGGCCCCTTTGTGTTCGTTGGTCGGCCCAACTCACGGTTCAGCTACCATCCGCTAGCCTCCTCGAAATGGACTTAACCTGGAAATGCCTTTGTGAACAATATCTGCGACTGTAACTTGCAGTCGTTGACAGTTGGTATCGAAGAGCGGATTCAGGGGAACACCTTGGGCGAAATTAGGCGGTTGTTGCACTGCCCGGTTTGCTAACCATGCTGCTCAATGGCGAATAACCAGGGGAGTCTGGAAACGTACGTTTCCTAAGACATTGGTGGTAGATTTTGACCTAATCCTTAGAAACGACCCATTGGCCAACCGATCTCGAGTGAACTTGACGGGAAACGGGCGCCTCGGATCACCAATAAATTGAAGTTACTAATATTACGTAGAGGCCACACAAGCGACTTCTAATCTGTGACCAGATTGAAGCGTGGAGAAATCCGTCCGAATTTGGTAGTAAAGGCGCAAGGATGGTCCGCTGGCTGACACTTCCCAGTACCTCGCGGTAAGGCGTTGGACTCTTACGGGCTGTTGGCGTAGTTTGACTTGTGGATTGTCTTCGTCCTCAAAGTACTTGCGTTCATCCCACGGGAAACAAGACGACAAAAGTCGTTATAGCTTCCTAGGGTCGCGGCGTCGTCCGTAGTATTGACACCTCTTCATTGTCTCATAATTACTAATTCAGCATGCATACGAAAGCATTTCAGCACCGCGGATTCGGCTCGTTTGATGTTTAAAACCGGGCGCAGCTGTGCGCGCTGCGCGCATGCGTCAATAGTGTTCCAATTTGGTGACCCTTACGAAAGCATTGGAAAATTGAACAAATTAAAGAAATAGATTAAAAAGTAAAGGGGTAAACCCGTTTGAGATCATATCGAGTCGTTTGTCGTTAACTATTTGCATCTGGGACATTTAGGTTCTGAATTTTTGTGCGAACAGACAGACGGACGGATAGACGGCAGACTCCTCACATATACGTCTTTCAAATATAAAATCTAAAACGAATGAGACATAATATTAAAGAAGATTTTGGAGAGGTCACAAAGTATGATAATTAAGAGCTGATAATTGATTAAATGAAGTAGGAGACTATGACGACTAGATACGGGGCAAGGGAGTCGAGAAATTTAGAGATCGATTTAACCACTCACTGGAATGAGTCATGGTTACGAAATAAAATATGACTCCTGAAGCACCTTGCGGGTGCTTGAGTAGTGTAGTGAATATTGCGGATATTGAACATTAGTGTCGTGGATTTTTTGGTAAATTATATTCTTTAGGTATGAACATTAAGAAAATAATAAATGGGAACCTAATAAATGAGTCAAGAACATCCGAAAAAACATGCCAAGAAATTTTGAAAGAAGTCATCAAAATTATATGAACAGGAAGAAAATAGGCCGGGTGAACTTCACGCTGAAAAAAGTTCACAAGTTCACTTTGAAAAAAGTGGTAACTCAAAAGACTAAGAAATGTAAATCATCATCCCTTGAAGCGAAAACAAATTGAACCAAATTCGTGATAATAAGTGGTCATTGCAATTTGTGATTTTGTAACGTGGTGAATTTTATTTTTGTTCATTTGTTACAAGTATTAATTTTCTCGGGTTCATAATTGATTCCGGGTTACGCTGGGATCTCCACTTTGATAAATTGTGTGATATGCTTGATTACGCTTGTTTTGCACTTTGGCGACTTGCTCCCACTCTAGCTGTAGAAACTACCTTGTAATGTTATTACGCATACGCTCACCTTATCTTAATGTACGGCGTAGTTATGTGCGCTTGTTCAGCAGAACACCATACCGTTTTCGATATTCAGAAACGGGCTGTTCGATGTGGGGCCTGGTGTACTCCCGAGACGCCCGCTAGAGACCCGTTCTGCTCATTGAGAATTCGGCCATTTCCATGCATCTTTATAATGGACGTGGCAGGGTTCGTATTTAAGAATACAAAATAATTCCCATACAATAGAAATATGCATCGATATCCAACAAGACACGGGACTCCCTTCGTGGGGTGAGTGATGCATTGACGAAATCAGAGTAGTCAGTATATGTCATTGGGTTATCCATTTACAATCGACTGAGTGCGGATATAAAAGAGGATAAATCCTTTAATATATTGCACACTAAGCCATTAATGAATTCCTCGGGGAAATTTCCCTTTGAAAGTTAATTGCAACAAAAAATCACTACGATTGTATTGTCTTTTATGATTGACTCTCTTAATTTTAATGCACACTGAAAATTTGATGATGCTGCTAATGTGTAATAAAAAATATAATGACATAAATGAACCGAACTGAAAAGAACTAAGCATTCTGAATATTAAATTTTCGTGAATTTTGGGAATAATATTATTATAATAATATGTAATGCTACCATAGCCAGGTTAAAAGAAGAGAGTTACTAGAATTATTATATGCAGCCGCAGGAGCCACTAGGCAGGAAATCGCAAAGTCCGATATATTTTTGAGTAGAATAACACTGATACATGACATAGAATCCACCATCTTGCGGACCATGTGCTCAAGGCAGTACACAATAAACAGCCGAGCTATCTGTACTCGCTTATGGCCCAGTCCCGTAATCGACATGACCATTCAACACGGGTGCGTGAATTAATTGCTACCATTCTCAAACACAAAGCCATAAGTTTTCAGTGCAGTTTTTCTTATTATTCTGCTATTGTATGGAATCGGTTTGGAATGGAATTGCGATTGAGATCATTGGATATTCATGAACCACTAAAATGATAATTAATAAAAAATGATTTTTAAAACCAAAGATTTTTAGATTTTTTAGAGAGATTACTTGTTAATTTGATTATTATACATAATTGTTTATTAAAAATTTATATTTTCACCTTGATTATTATTTATTATTTTGATTTTGATTATGTTTGTTTCTTTCGATTTTTTTATTTCATTTTGATAACTAAATTTTAATTTCACTAAATGGTGATACCAATAATAGGTGTATCCTGAAAATCAGGTTAAGAGATATCCTGAAGTTACCTAATTTGCTTCGTTTGAAGTTTTATTACTTAGTTTTTGCCTTTTTTCAGTTTTATTTTTTGTCGGTTTTTGTTATGACAGCTGCAAATTAATATGAATGTTGTCATTATAATTATTATTATTATTAGAATACTACGACGTGACGATGGAATAATGGGAAGAACTGACAGGAACACTACAGCCATATATGATCTGAAAGAATATTGATCAGAAAACAACAACATTCAACAAAATATAGTGAAAGAAACTAAGAAATGAAGAACGTTATTCTGCTCTCCCTCACTCTAGTTCCTAATTCCCCCACATTTACAATGTCGGCTTTAGTTTGCTCAATGTCAGTACGAGTATGTTCATGTCACCATCATTCATAGAGCAGGTGCCCTATCCCACACATATATAATGCGCCCCTTTGGTATGACAGTGGATCGGCTCAGGGTGACTCCTGGTTGGGGTGTTGGGATGCTAATTTAATCTTTATTTTTTTGCCAGATAATGAACGACATGTTCGAGAAAAGCGAGCAGCAACTCACGTTAACATGGAGAAACATCAGCGTTATAAAGGAGAAGAAGAGTCGGGTGAATTTTTGGAGACAGAAAACGGAGAAATTTACGGTTTTGAGCAGCGGTAATATAACCATTTTTTTGGAAGATGTCCCTCAAGGCACGATACTTGCACCCACTTTACATACAATTCCCATCACATGCATACAGATGGCACTCAATTGTTTCTCTCTTTCTATCCCGACGACGCTAACTCTGCAATAAATGAAATGAATGGCGACCTCTCTAACTTATTAGATTGGCCAAAGTGGCATGGGTTCTATGGCTCGACACCTCTAAATCTTCATACATGCTAATAGAATCCCCGCAAAACCTGGGAAAAATCAATTCTTTTAGTCGTGCAGATATTACTATTGATCAAGTAATACTCTCTCGAGTACACGTCGCCGTAATCTTGGACTCCACTGATAAGCATCTTCTTTTTTAATCCCACGTAAAGTGCAAAACTCATTCTTCTCTCAAACTCACTCCATACAGATATTTGACTAATCTCATTTTATCCATTCCTGACTGACCCATCGGTGGCTACTGATATGGAAAGTGTTTGCACAGGTCGGACTAATATAGGATTCAGGGGATACAAAATATCTGTGTCAGGTTTTGTTTCCACATTTCATAAAGAAGCCACGTTTCTCCGTTCCTCTATGAATAAGCCATCCTAAACAAGAACTACCACAGGCAACTTCACCTCGTCAATTTTGTGATGAAAATTCTCTCGTCGTCTCGCAATGCTCATACCCAGGCATAATTTATCTGAGTACAAAAGAAGTTTCGCCTATGCCGCTGCAAATCCTTCAGTTCCAAATACTTAGCAGCTTCCAGTTCCGAGTTAAAAGAAAGATCTGTTAAATAAACTATCTCCTAATATTATAATCAAAAGTTTGAATCTCCCCACCATTCAATACACACACGAAACCATTGCAATAGGGTGGGCTAAATATCAGTTTCTTAACCGAATGTATCCTCCATGAATATTTTTTTTTTGCATCTGCCTACCCCCACTTGTGTATTTTTATTGATCTGTATTATTGATGAAATAAAGTATATTATTTATATTGCAGTATCTGGATTAGCAAAATCGGGGAAACTCCTGGCTTTAATGGGACCCAGTGGGGCAGGAAAGACGACTCTCTTAGCTACCAT
>JAOPUG010160436.1:0-10829 GCA_027564375.1 Micropterix facetella | reverse complement strand
TGAATGATTTACTGATTTTATTTTTTATAGATGAATGGAAATATATTACGTACTTTGTAAGAATGTACGTTCTTACAGTATACACTATTTTAAATGAATATAGAATAAAATTATATAATGATATTATATTATGTTACACTCAATAACTAAAAAAACGATTAGGAAACAATTTGGAGTGAATAAAAATGAAAATAGTGTATATAGAATTTAAAAACAAAGCATGAAAGTCTACCTTAGTACGGGCATCACTCTAGCAAGGTATATTTTAAACATTACAATCTATTATATAAATTCTTGTGAAAATATTAAATAAATAAAGTAATAAAAATGCGTTTTTATCAAAACGCCACATCCGCCGCTTTTGATGTCTTATCGAATTGTCATAATTGCCAATATCGTAAGATAGGGCAGTTTGGAGTGTGTCATAGCTACGGGCGAACACGTCTTCCCAGGATGTTTTAACGACTACGGTCATTCTATCTATGATATTAACGCAGAGACAGTCAAGCTACGCCGACAACCCGTCAGATTCGAACCCACCATTGCCACACAGCTGCAGCCTGACTTCTACCCCTGACTTCTAGATTGGTCGGATTTCTCCGTCTTTCAGTTTGATCACGAATTCGAAGTAGCTTGCGGTGTGTCTACTTATAAGCGGTAATTCGTTACTCGAATTTATCGCGGATATAAGGCGTCCTTTGCCCGTTAGTATCACTCGGGATCGACGGATGGCCATCGTATCTTTTCTAAGGATACCTTCGCTGTCATAGGAACCGTACGTTTCCAGACTCCCCTGTTTATTTACCGATTGAGCAGTGTGGCCATGGAGCCGTCCAGTGCATCAACCGACCAGTTCCGCCAGAGGGTTTCCACCAGATCTGCACGTCGAACCCAACTGTCCACGTATGCAGTTTACAGACCGCAGGCAGTGATCAGGGCGGTACTTCCAGGTTAAGTCCCTCTTCGAGGAGACTACCAGTTGGTAGCTGAACCATGAGTTGGGCCGACCAAAGATAAATTATGAATAAGATTAACGTATTTACCGCGTACATTTTTTCAGTATCCGACGTTTCGGCTATGTTACAACCGCCGTTGTCTAGGGGTGCTGAAAACGTCACGCGGTAAATTCGTTAATCTTATTTATAATGTCAAATCACCGCGATAGTCTTAGATTTCATACCACCAAAGGTAACAGAAACAGGTTATCAGGTCGAAGCTGTATGGAACCATTAGGAACTCGTACGATAGGGCACACTGAAATGATCGGCAATCTACTACGCTGAGAAAAATATAAAGACGTGAGCTCCTTAAATAACGACGTTCCTGTCTAAAATAATGGCCAAACAAGACACGAATTCGACAATATCTTGTCATCATGTTCAATAATATATCATTTCCAACATGTAAAGCGTCGTTGTCAACTTTATAATTCTAGCAGCATTATACACGATGCATCTCTGGACTAAACCGACTGCCATTACATTAAGAGTTCATAACATTGTAACGCTATTATGGTGCACTGAGATACATCCTGTTAATTCTTTTGAACACTACGATGGTATAAGACCGCCAATCTACTTCTATATATAATGCAGTGTACAACAAAGCTGCTTATGTTATATAATTACGTTGTTGGTACTGACTGATGTATATATGTACGTGGATGTGTAGACGTGTCCACATTAATGTAACTACTACTAGGATAATTTCGTTAGATTGCTGTAAACGTTGCAATGTATGCAAGTACATTGTACTAGTACCAGAACTATACAACCGCGTCGTCATGCAAACCGTGAAATGATTCCCACATTATCAGCCCTTCCAGGGGCATTCGCATTCGCATTTGATTGAACCAACAAACCAACTAAGATGAATACTTTGGAATACTTTCAATCAACACTACTAAAATGACACGCTTGATCGATCGACATTAAGTTTTAAATTGACGACTGTGTCATCTATAAACTTGCGACAAACTACACTCATACGAAACAGTCGTAACCTTTTTGTTGTTAAGAGTAAGCTGACTGCCAACCGACAGTCTGCTACTGGTGAAAGCAGTCGCTTTGTTGTAATAAGCTGACAGCCAACCGTCAGTTTGTTACTGTTGGAATGCAACCGAGTCCATTGTATATAAGGCCGACTGTATGGAAGGCTCTTGCAAATTTCTCTTGTTATGATAATGCTGACCACCATCTATTTGTTTGAAACTGTTTGTACGAACGCCGCTTCAGATAAGCCTACTGATTGACCGAGTTGTACAGATCCTTCGTTCGCTCCTTGCAACTTTGGCGTGAGATTAGAGATTTATAATGAACCGTATTCGAAAATAGACAACTTTATTAGTTTACTCACGTCCCACGGTCCATAGGTTTTTTTAAGATGACTACTTCGCTGATCTCTTGCGATACTTCGTTCTATAGTGGACTCGACGAAAATTGCTTCACTATGGGTAAGAAGGGGTGAGGCGAAATTACATGTTTATAGGCGTTCTTTATTAATCGGAGATAGCCGTCGCACACTTTCACACGTTTATTCTAAGTCTCCTAATTAAACCGTCACAACCCCGTACAATTATGGTAATAAACACGTCGCCTCTCGATTTCTATTTTCTTTTAACTAATCTGGCTAGTCATCTACGAGAGAGATGCCCTAATGCCCGGAGTATCGAAGAGGAACTGAATTATTTTCCTCACCCTCACTCGAGCAGAGCTCAACGCTTCTATTATCCTAGACTATTCACAGTTCACAGTTCTCCTATCAAAAACGCCCTTGTCGCCTGTACAAATCTCATTGGCTAACCCTTTTACAAAATGCACGCCCCGGGGAAAAAGAAAAAACCGCGGTCGCCTATTTCCAAACGCGTCTCCGTACAGTCCCCATTTTAAGCCTAAAACCTTTGTTCCTTTTCATACAGATACGACTTATGTATTTACAAAATACTTATTATGGCTAAAATATGAGCTGTAACGTTGGATTGTATAATTACTCGCGCGTTGTACCTCCCTGTGCGTTAGAACGCGAGAAAGAATGATTGGTATTCGATACATTTCATTTCGAAAATCTAATTAATTAGTACCTTATCATATCGATTACGTAATTCGCTGCACATTCCACTACGTTTTCTACTACGCATAACATATTCTACAACGTAATTAGCTGCATCTAATCGCTATGCACAGGAGATCAGTTGTTTTTTATCGTTGCCTACATTTTGGGAATTTGATTCTAGATTATTTTTAATTTTTAAAGTAATTTACCACGACATGGCGATCATTGGTTGTAAAAAGCTCTCCCGCCTCGCAGCGCACTTGTCTCAGCGATTCTGTGCCGATGATAAATTACGCTGGTCCGCTATGTCCGCACCTTTGTCTAAATTTGGAGTGATTTGTAAAGGTGCCGGACAACTTTCTGAGTTTGTGAAACAATGTCGTTTCTTTCTCTTGCTTCGCCCTTTGGCTCTCTCGTCGTTCTTGGTCGCTTTATTTTTGCGTATTTTGCTCGTCAATTCTCAATTGAAAAATGTTTTAAAATTCTGCCCTATTGGTGTGAAGAATGTATGTAATTCGTCCAAGAATAAACAGATAAAAGTCCGCGTATGCGATCTCGAACTGTAACTTGACTAGAGAGCGGAGGAATTCGTCCAAATCTGGTAGGTATGCAGGATGTGAATGGCCCAATGGGTTCGCTTCCCAGTGCCTTGCTGTCTGATATCGAATTATGTAGGGCCGTAGACAAACTAGACCATAGATTGTCTTTTTGTCAACCTATAAGTTTTCGCGATATAGTCCAGCGTGTTAAGATGCCAAGTGATTTATACATCCTGGGACGGCGGACAAGAGGCAATAAATAAACATATACTGTTGTAGGCAAGCTGACTGCCAGCCGTCAGTTTGTTACTGTTGGAATGCAGCCGTGGCCATTGTATGTAAGACCGATTCTATAGAGAGCTATGATCGATTAGTGGACCGCCTTGTATATCAGCTGTGTTTTAATGAAATCGAATCACGAATAATACACATTTTCTTCTAGACCACTGGTAGAAGTCTCATGCAGATATTTCAGCTAGCAGTAATGCATTTAATAATGGAATTTTGACATGATAATGTGTTCATATACCGAGCTATTGTGTTACTGTCATATCATTGCGGAAAATTGTGGCATGTCTAATCGAAAAATTAACTATACATGTCTTTCCGGCGTAATCGAGGTGTTGTATACAGATTTAAAAATGTAATACAATAAATTTGGCAATTTTCGTTTCAACAATTTCCGTTGTAACACTGCGACTGCTGGTAGTTTTACTCCTCGTGTATTTCGGAATAAACTAGCACCACAGAACCTACTGATACATGAACAATAGTTGTTATTAAACTTCACCGTTTATATAAAAGAAACAGTGCAGTTAGACAACAATGATAATTAGAAGTTGACGTGTCGACAGAGAAATTAGAACTGCCGCCAGAAAATTTTCGCTTCATAATTTATCACTCCTTTCGAAGAGGATAATATCGAAAACAACGTCTTGCTGAGTTTGCTTCTATTTAGTACGGTGAAGCCTCTAGTCAAACAATAATATACCGTTGATATTAAGAATTTCTATGTCGACAGAGCCTACCTTAGCACTGGTCGACCAGGTCGACCAAAAACAGCTATAATACAGAAAAAGTCACTTCTGCACGCCAGCAGTATTAACATGACCGAGGTGTGACATACGAGTATGAGCCGATTCGGATATTTTAGATTATGGAATGATCTGCTTAGAATATCATCCTAGCAAAAGCATTTTTGAAGTTTTTCACTGATCTTCGCCACATAATTCTCATACTACTTAGGAGATTAAGAGAATAAGACTTTAAATTTAATGTACTTCCGACCTTTATCTACCTATTCATGTACTATAATTTAAAGTTAAATAATTTGTAATATTTCTGAAAGTTTTTGATTTTTACCTGTGGCCGATCCGGATGAATATTGTACCAGATCGAAAGAAGCTGGATATCACTGGCACAGGATCTCTTATTTGTAATAATGCGAATTTTAAACTTTTTCATTATTGCAAACACGATAACTGGCAGGGGAAAACCCCATGGGTTTATAAAACCTCGGCCAATATTTATAACAGCTCGGTTTCCTTTGTGTCGGTATTAGGCGCTCATGTGATGATGTTAGAAGCATGGGGCTTGCGTCACCGCCGCGGGCGCAGCCCTCGAACGACATCGCTAGCTGCTTCTCGCTCGGTCCTTCAGATTCTAAAATAGAAATATCAAAGAATTTTCGATCGTCATCTATCGTCTGAAATTCCAATCACTTACAAGACAACTCGATAGATGGTGAAATTTTAATATTTAAAAAAATAGATTCAAAATGCAATGAAAGAGACCTCTTATAGAAGCATAGTTACCTAATACATTTGTTTTGCTATTTTGGCAGATAGACGGCAGCCGCAAATTTAACTGAGTTGAAATAATAGAATTGCAAATCTTACGAAACCCACTACGTATTGACGGTTGCATTGAATGCGTAATCCTTAAATGTTTTGTTACTATGCCCGATAACTCGAATAAATTACGTCCGATTACAAAAAATATCTCGCCAATCGATAGTTATGGTCAATGCCTCTGCGTATTGACCATAACTATCGATTCGCGATGGCTTGGCCCCCTTGAGGGCCGAAGTAATATCCTAGTAAATAGCAAACGACAAAGACAAACGAATTACTAATTTTAAGAAAGAAAGAAATCATAGCTTTGAATTAAAATTTATTTTAATTTGAAATTCCAACTCAAGCCCATCCAACTGAAATTCCAAGTTATCCAAAGTAAAAAAAGGGCGATGCGATGGATTTAAGAATTATCATTAATCCTTACTTATTCAAATACACCTGCAGAGTTTTTGGAATTCGACTTCTATGAAATTGTGAATCATCAAAACGTATAGATAACTAATATCAGTAATAATAGCTAGAATAGCATGCAGGATGTCAATCTTATCCGGACGGCGAAATTAATTTACGATAAGATAATCAGAGATTATTATTGTTATATCAGTAAAATGACATTTATATAGGCCAGTTTGACACTCCTTTAATACACGTTGGATCAATGAACGCAATGAAAAATACCCTCTGGAAGAGAAGTGATTGGATTTGAATAATAAAAGCGGTTAGTTCTTTTTTCTTTATTGTTTTACATAAATATTTTATATTATTAATATAGCGAAATATTTGTATAGGTATCTGCTTCTTCCTGTGTATATGTAACTCCGTATATAGGTTCTGAGGAAACTCTGGTTTTATTAGTGAAAAGGTCTCTTTTTTATTAGCTTTTATGACATATATATTACTACTTTCAATCAATTTTTGGTTTTGGATGTAGGTTTTTTGTTGTTTATGCTGGTGGTGATTTATTTGAGTGTTTAGACATATTGTTTCTGTCCAAATAGTGTATGATTGCTTCTGCCGCAGATTGCATCAGGAATAGCACGACAATAATACTTGTCAACCGGTTTCATTACTTTACACTATTTAAAACGTTAACTATTGACGATATAAATTCGGCCATCACGTAACCTGTTTCACACTGCTTTCCTCGTTTATGCTCGACCTACATAAACCAATGACATATCCTGATAACCACTTTAAAACTTTGGTGTGAATCAGCAGTACTTTTTTTGTCTTATCGATAATATCCAAAGTTATAAATAACAATTTTTATGTACCTAATACTTATTTTTTTTTCATTTCCTATTTGTCATCATGTGCGGAAGGTACTTCAAAAAGTGTTAGGGCCATTTTCGTAAACAGCCATATTATTATTTCAAAACTTCTACTTTATGTCTTCTGCATAGTTAAATGGAATTTATAATAAACCATTTGCTATACCTACAATATGCCTTATTCCCGAGGCAGATGCGTACAACTGCGTCTCTTGTTGACGTCATTCCGGATAATTTCGACTCCTTACGACTTGCAGTATATTAGCAGGTGGACAGAAATGAACACTTGGCGCGTGTTCTTACTGTGTTTTCGGGTTTGTCCCACTGCTTCCTGAATACCCTACAATAGCAACTAAACTGCTTCCAAAATCGCAAATACCATGAAATAGCGCTTCGAACTTACGCCTTTAACTGTATACTTAGCTTTTTATAAAACACTCTTTAATAGCCATTTAAAAATAAAATATAAACATGCGAGCTTATTTCCACATGGCAATATCGTGCATATAACCTAATCGTAACGGCACATATGCCGTATGCTCGTTGTGGAATATTTTTTTTTTAAAAAACTACTGACCTATAAATACATAAGTTAAATAGAAGGGCAAATACTCTTTGAAGCCAGTCTTAAATGTTTCTAAAGAGGGTGAGTTTCGTATATTTGATAGCAGATCCTTACAGAGTCTTGCACAATGGTCAGTGAAAAAGTATCAGTATCATGGTGTGGAATTTTCATTAAATTGTCAGAGACTAACCGAAGCATGAGACCGTGGGAGCTGAATGACTCGAAAAGCTTGTGGAGATAGGATGGGGTTGATTAGGAGAGAACATCATAGAGAAAATTAAGTACATATATACTTTCTACTTGAAAAAATGTTAATATGAATATTTCTGCTTTGGCGTACTGATAACCACTTTAACTGTGCCTTATATTCTGACACGTGATAATATCCAACTAACAAAGTTGTGATCAAATGTTTTCTCGACCGCTTTATATAACTTATTAAACACAGCTGGACTTTGGTACGCACAAAAGCGAGTAAAGTGCAATTATGTTCTATAGCAGGTTTTCACGATAACATTAACAAGCAAAGGTAAACTAAATTCGATATACAAATGCAGAACTATACTTACAGGAGATATATGCAAAAAACAGGTAAATAGGTGGAACTAATTCCCACAAAGACGAGAATTGATGTTTTAGATCGATGTTGGCATATTTTTAACACACTAATTTTCTAGAAAAATCTGCCCGTGCAAAGTGGTTTTTTTTGTAGCCATCCTGAAAAAAACTGTACTAACCCACTAAAAATATTGTGTAGCCCAACGCATTGTTAATCAAAAGAATTGTGAGTTTCCGAAAAATTGGGTAATGTGAGGAAATCCTTCATATCTCCAAATTTTCTATCGTATATTTATTTCATTGGTGTTCACTGGTATCAGGGGAGACATCAATGAGATTACTCATAGCAAAAATATCTTCACAGCATGCAGGGTGGCTCAATATCCATGACGCTCGTTGCCTATCACCCATATTTCTTCCCGTGTCAATCGACCTTGACTTTTTGTTGATCGCATTAAGGTTTTCTCGACGAACATATCTGTCAATATTCCAGTCCACAAATAATGTTTCTACGAAAGGTGAAGAGACCAGCACCCCACGAGGCATAAAAATCTCCATGTTTTGTCCAGTTCTCTCATTTGTTGTATGTAGCTACACCCTGGAACACTTTGCAGTTATTGTGCCCCGCAACTTGAAAGAATGGCAGCAGGTGCTCTACAGATTGCAAATGAATTTTCAAGTTTCCTGTTCGTTCAGCCCAAATGAATAACTTACTAACGCGAAAAGCCATTTACAACAACTAAAAGAACATTTTTTTTTTGGTATTTATTTTGTCATCACTTCCCTTTTTTTTCGTCTCCTACGATGGAGCTCAAAAATTTTTATGTTTTGCGGTGGCCGCTATTTTGTTATTTATTTTTGTTTCAAAAATAAAATCATAATCTTTTCAGCATGTAATTTTCTGTCATTTGATACCCTACTCATTTGTTAATGTTTTTAATAAAAAAACGGCGGCCAAAAAAACGCACTTTGCACTATCATATGTTTTAAGACTAGTATGTCAAAAAAATGCCACTAACGAACTAAAAAAAATAAACCCCGTCTTCGTGGGAATTAGTTCCATCCACAACCATATATCTTCTGTACCTAGCCTATATGCCAATGACAATATTTCATAGGAGAGTATGAAAGTTTCTTCACTTTTAAGAATCTTTCACTTTGAAACTTGTATTATGCTATTACTCAAAGAGTAATTCATTAAAACAAATAATTTTAATGTTTTGTTATTTCCGGATTATTCTCCTCGTTAATAGTGAAATTTTACTATATTCTATAGATTAGTAGGGATACTGATATAGAATATTAGCTATAGATTAGTACGGATACTAATCTTAGCTTAGGGATAGAATTTTAGCTATAGATTAGTAGGAATACTAGCTATAGATTAGTAGGGATACTAATCTAGAAAAAGAGTTAGGATATTACTGATCCCAATATTATAGGCACTGTAAAATAATCCTAAGTCTACTTTTGGAAGTAAGCCTATTCTACTTTAATAAATAGTTTGGACCTCATAATAATAATAAATAGTTGCAGTGATATAGGTTAATGGAAAAAAAATAATTTTGTTTATGAAAAGCCTTTATTCATATTTTAAAAAACACCAATATTGGAAACAGTAATTTATGGATTGAAACCACGTTGTATTACATAATACGAACCTAATGAAAAATATTGTTATGGTGCTTAGCTGAGATGAGTTCTTGATGTCGTTATCATTAGTTAGATTCGCTCGGTTCTTTCTTGTTGGCAAATTTGAGATTCATAAAACAACTGTGATATTCTGATGGAATCACTTTTTGATTGCACAAAAATACTGATTCTTCTATTTTGATAATACTATATAAACGGGTGAATACAAAGAACTTAAGTTATGTTTTCTCCGATTTATTTGAAGAGTATTAATCTTTATAAACTCAGCGTCGTAACTGTATTTTATATTAAGTTCATATGGATATTGAGAATCAATCATAATCATTTTGAAATTATTTACTTCACCCCTTGGCCATCGCAATCTTTGTTGTATTAGAAAGTAGATTTTTTTAATCGGACAAAGTCATCCTGGGCGATCTCTTTTATTTTATGGGGTCGTACTTTACGACATGCAGTTTTTGCCAATGTATATGCTGGGGACAGCATATTGGAATATTTTTATATGATTTTTCTAAGATGCCATGTATAGAATCACAATCATTCTGCGCTTCTCCTTTTTCCAAAATAACCGTGTGTGAGTTTAACACCATATTTATCAGCACATATAGAGCCAATAAATAAACCTATTACGATTCTGCCCTGCGCAATTGTCGAAGAAGAATCTAAACTCTTTAACATCGCATTTTACCATTAGGCTTATGAAACTTAGAATACAACTGCTGGTCTCACAAACATCCCTAAAGGACATCGACTCCGGCCACATGTAGCAGTAGCCCTTTTGATTACCGGCATCATAAACAGTTAAATTGTGAGTTGATAATTTACACCCATAATAAATCTGAGATACTTCGGGTTTAGGGCAAAACAAGGACTTTTGGAAAGCAATATGGCTTATCATTTTTAACTCTTTCCTTGTCATGCTATTTACTAGCTCTTGATAATTATTTACCTTTCTTGTGTAGTTCCATTTCAAACGGACGAATGAAACAATAATAATTTACATATGATATATAAATAAAATTACAAGCACGTGACATAGAACCTATTCGTGACGATATGCCTCATCATCTTACTAGGTTGGACATAAATAGCGAAATGAATGCGATGGTTGGAATTGTTTTTTATTTATTTCTCAAGTAGGACTCAGCCAAAGAACGCCGCACGATTGATAAGAGTCACAATCACCACTATATCATTAAATGGCTGATTACACTGGTCAACACATTTTTTGTCCCTTTAAAGTAGTTAAATCTTATAGAAAATTTCACGCTGATTTCAGATATGTAATTAGTTTTTTTTCTATCACGTCAGGTTTTTATGGAATTTATGGAGTTTT
>JAOPUG010160427.1:0-10830 GCA_027564375.1 Micropterix facetella | reverse complement strand
TATATATCACAATTCAAAATGTAGCCCAATTAGTTTATGCTGTCAATTCAATTTCCAAGTATGCTGATTTTGAGGTCGGACACCGCATTTTTATTAATTCTTATGTCAATGACATCCTAAGACGTGACATTTTATATACCATAGATCCTATATCATCATTATTAATGAGCTTTGGGGGTTTGAATTAGAGACGGGTCATTCCGGCTCCTAGTTGGTGTCCATTCTATTAGCAAAGAGCAGATCGGATGAGCGGGTTCTACTGCGAATTTAAACCCGACAAATATCGCACTAACTAGCCATTCCATTCCGGGTTTCGATGAACCAAATAATCGTTTAGCTCCACCACTCTACTGAACTTATGAGTCATGCCATTCCGATGAGCTGGCTCCTTCCTTTGGCTCCACAACCCCATCACACCGAGGTGCGCTATTCCTCTCAGAGAACCCGGGTGCTTCCGGAATGAGCTATCGCTCGCAGCTCCGAGCCGAGCGTGAGTCGGTCATTCCGGTGAGATGAACTGCTCTTTTGTGAATAGCTTTTGTGAAACCTAGAATCGGTCATTTCGATTCTTTTCAATTCATTCTACGCCTGGCCGTAAGTGTAGGTGTCCACGGACGCTGTGAATATTCCCGATTGATAACAACAGATAAGGTGTTTATTAATTACCGAAATTAGATTCCAATATCTTGGTATATTAATTTAATTAAAAAGAACCCTGAGTATTCAGTATATTTTTGGAGGAGGAAGCGGATTTCTTCCAGGTAGAGAAGTGGAGATCAGAACCCGGGTGTACTCGGAATAAACCATCATTACTTTGAATGGTGTGCTAATGATTACAAGTGAATATTGTTATTGTCGCTTTTACATTTCCCGACAATGAGCCTCCGGCTGTCAAATCTTGAAGCATGGCTTTTTTTAAACAACTGTGTTTTTGTCACTAAATCTATGTTGCTAACACTCTCACCTATGTCACTTTCGTTTATTTGGTCGCCGTGGTAAAGATGGCACCGGCACCGGACAGTTTTTATCCATTTCGCCAAAACATATTGTTTATTTGTGATGACAATTGGATACATTTCGGGTTGTTTTCTTTCTACGCCTATATTTCTATTATTAATACAGTATTTATTACTATTTTCTACTTCGTGCAATAGTGAAGTTTATATCATTATTAATTAATTGCCGTACATATAAATTTAGGAATACATCAGTTGCTGTTACCTGTGTGCGCGTGTGTTAGGAAGATAAATTGGCTCAATCGCAAAATGAACTTTATACTATACTAATTAATTAATGGTCTGAGTAAGTAATTTATAAAGTTTAGATAATGTGCTGATTGTAATCATTCAATTCAAAAGTAACATAACAGTGAAGTTGTTGCGGTAGTTTATTTACGTGCAAGTTGACAGAACTGGGAAGATAGCCGTAGATTTGATGTACCTAGAGTCAACCGTCATGTAATGGAACACTTCAGAGCTTTGTAAAGCTTTATATTTTACATATATGCAAGCAGTCATTGAAGGGTATATCTGTTTAAAAAAAGTTGTGTCTCATTTGACAGATGAGAAAAAAATGCAGTTAACAAGAAATCGGAGAAGCATCATCGATTCAGTTGTGCTATATGTTTTCTATATTTTCGAGGAATTTCACATTTATCATTCCTTTAGTTTTTATATTTAAAAAAATACTTTAGCTTATTTCCTAGGTGAACCATGAAATATTTGGCAGCAAGATTGCTTGATAAAAGACAGAGAAATTTAAAAAAATGGTTCACGTCTTATTTCAAGAAAGCAACATAATGAGAATGATAGTTTTACTTACTAATCGCCTAGTTGTCCAAGGAAAATTGATCCCACAACTTTACCCAAGCGACTTCCAGCCAATATATTGGAAACCCTAATTTCCTTGTCACAAACCCAGTCTTGTTCTGATGGAATTGTGCTTTTGTACCAGGTTTTGTCGTAATCATATCCATACTGGCAACCTAGAAATATTCGGTTTCCTTTAAATGATGTTCGTGACCTAAACATCTTTAATCAAGGAGTGATTTTGTGCAACCAAATCAACAAACAAAACTTTTAAAAATGTTTTTTTTTGGAAAACGTTTTTTTAGAGGTTAGTGGTTTTTTACAGAACATTATTCTACATGAAAAGCTGAAAAAAAGGTAGTTTTTTTTAATCAGACTTTGGTCACCGAGGAAAGAGCAATTTTAATTTAACTTAAGGATATAAAATATTTTTTTTCGCTATAATTAAGGCTTAATAATAGAAATTCAACTAGTTTTTCTTGGATAATAATGTCCCACATAAGCAAAATTAAAGCCTGTAAAGGATGTAAAGCCTGTAAAGGATGTAATACTACTGCACACACGAAACGGCCCATAGCCACTCGACTTACGGAACGCAACAAACCTGTTAAAAACGTTCAGCGAGAAAAATTGGTGATCTGCGAATACATATTGGATAGCGGAACTAACCACGGGCTGCCATTTCAAAACCCCACTGTGCTATGCAAAGAACAATTTTACTTTCTGCGCAGGATCCAGGACGCTATTGAAAAAGAAGAATCCCGAACTTCAATAGAGACGACGGTTTCAAACTCTCTACTAAGGGATCATTTTCTTAAAATTTTCTCAAGGCCCATCGCCGAATGCAAAGACGTATCACGCGATACATTGGAAGATGTCACATGCTACGGGCGAACTCGCCGACCCTGAGAAGAACGCAAGGATTTTGTAGACGAAGACGATCCACTTATCCATCTCCACCCCAGTTCGCGAGAGTCCAACTCCTCACCGCAAGGCACTGGGAATTTTCAAGTCCAGTGGGGCATCCTCGCGACCTCATTCCCAGATGTGGTCAGATTTCTCCGACCTCCCGTCTGGTAGCGGGTTCGAAGTCGCTTGCGTGTTCTTTTACCTTAAGTAAGCGGCAATTCCTCACTGGAATATGTCGCGGATACGAGGCGCCCTTTACTCGGCTTGCCACTCAAGATCGGGTAGCTAACGTGTCGTTTCTAAGGATAGATAGCTTAAGGCATCTAACTACCCTCGCTTTCTTAGATCGCATTACGCTTCTAAACTCACCCGACTATTCGTCGTAGAGCAATGCCGGCAGACCAACCAGTGCATCACACAATCATACATCTGAAGTTTTCACCGCCATGTCACCGCTTTACCGAGGATACAGGTGGTCTAGCCATTTCACCGCATAAAATCCTAGATACGAGGGCCTCTCTTCAGGATGGTTGTCAAGCAAAGTCTGGCATGCCGACCATCGCTCAGATATCCAGGATCGCCCGAGGTATTCCCCCAAATCAGCCGCTATGCACAGTGGGTTCACCGGTTTCGTCCCTCTTCGAGGAGGCTGCCGGATAGACGTTGAGCTGTGAGTCGGGTCGGCCGTGATATACACAGTTTGCCCATTAGGACCCGAGCTGCACGACCCCATTAGACCCCAAAGATACAGTGAGTGTTGCGTGCACAATAATACATACGCTGAACTCGTCGCTCCACCACCGTTATAAGCTACGTAGTAACAGCAGTAGTTTACCACCGCAGACCAAATGACGACTGAGAGCATTATAGCCTGCCCAGGACAACGGCGGTTGCTACATCGCCGAAACGTCGGGTGCTAAAAACTTTACGCGGAAAACTCGTTTAATTTTATTTATAATGTCAAACAACCGCCATAGTCTTCGAATCCAAACAAAAAATCTTAACTTCTAAAAAATAAAATCTTTTTTTTCAGTAAATCTAATTTTATAGTTTTTCTTGTTCAGTTTAATGCATAGAGACACCTTTGAAAAAAGGTTTAGATCCTAAACACTCTGTATGTTTTGATTTTAGATTCAGTAAGTAGTTTCGAAGGCTTTTTTATAGTTTTTTCAACTTTGTACGACTTAAAATTAATAATATACTTACTAATAACATCGCGGTTAATTGGAAATAGCTCTGATTCCAAACTGCTAATATTGTACATTTTACAATTACTGTGAGTTAATTTTCCTTCAGGATCGACGCTTCTAAAATATGTAAAAAGTGATTATGAACGATTCGTGTTTCAATAACTTTTTCAAAGCTTTAATAATTTTCGCTTCGTTTGATTTAACAAAATTAGATATTTCAAGATTAATAACTTACTTGGGCAAATGTATATCCCGCCATTCCTCGATGGAGTACGACGTATTCTCCCTGCCGGGAATATGACACCAGTGAATGGGAATGGACATTTCAATAACGAGATTCATATAAATGGCCGACAATAAAAAAACTACAATAAAGAAAAATATTTTGTAGAGTTTCTGAAACTTTCCATTTCCACCAACAGTTTCCAAAATACGTTCGAGCGCTGCTTCAGATTCTTTCATTTTTATATGTATATATTTTATTAGAAGTATAAATTCAAGAGATTCAGGTGGCCATCTCAGAGAGAATGAATTATTTTACAGGTGCAATCTCTATTTTATTAAACATTATGAATATTTTTTCTCTGCAAATCTTGATAAATTAAAAAAAGAGTAAGTACTATTGCTGTTGTTTCACGATTACATATATTTCTGACAAGTATATTTACGACTGACGGTCTATTGCTCATTATTAAATAATTGTCATATCAAATATAGCGTAGAAAACAAATATAAATCAACGATAGCGCCATATAAAACATCTAATGATTTATTACTGTGCAATTAAAAAAAATCAAAATGAATGGGATATTCCACAGTTACTGGTAAAATTCAGATGAAATGGTAATTGCTTATTACATTGACGATAAAAATAATAATTTTTAGGTACCTTAGATTGCCATATTAGATACATTCCCTATTTGCCAATGACATGCGCACGCATTTTACATGCGTTTTTGGCCCGTCCGATCCGTAGTATTACCATTGATTAAATAACACTATTTATTTAATCAATGGTATTACCATAGATTAAATAACACTATTGTATTACGTAGGACGTGCTATATAGTTATGATGCATTCAGTGCGTTTGTGCGTTTGTCCGTGCGTTTGTTTGTCCGTATGTCCGAAGATTTTCTTGGACCGATCTTCATCAAATTGCTATGGAGTCTCTCTGAGTGACCGTAAGCATTTGCCAGGTGGCAGCAAATTCGATCCGAGTCTCGCAGGCCCTGCTGCAGGTGCATCCTGGTTTACTTGGTCTGGGGGAGGATCTGACCAATAGGTAGAGCAAGCATAGCGTATATTTTATGGGTATTTTTGGAATCGTGGTGACGAGACAAATTTGTTGGAATAGGTTTTAAGTCATTTGGGTGCTGCTGCGGGTGTATCTGGTTTACTTGACCCCCAGGAGGATTTGACCAATAGGTAGAGCAAGCATAGCGTATATTGGTATTTTTCGATTCGTGGTGACGAAATAAACTTATTGGAATAGGTTTTAAGCCATTTTGGATAAGCCAGGGATTAATGATCCCGGGACGGGCCAAAGTTGCCGATGTATATCGTTACTTTTCCTGTTATTTTAATTTCAAATGAAGTAATCATGTGGCAATGTGACTTTCCAGCGATGTTTTTAATGAATTTTGCATATTAAAAGAAATTAAGAAAAATAAGAAAAACCCGGCCGCATAACAGAAAATTTGACAGTTCGCGTGGGGTTGCCAATAGCGGGTTTTAAGATATTGTCTATGCCCCTTGTGTCACCATTGCTTAACCATACTATAAAGCTATATTGTTCATATTTTGAAAGGTAATCGAATTTGAATACATTGAGTCACTTGCTAAAAATATAAGGTATACACAAGGAGGTGGAAAAGTTCTCAGCCTAGCATAGAAATGGTGGTCCGAATAGAAAATGGATGGAATCTTCTGGATGAAATGTCACCAATGCAGCTAAATTGTAATCAGTCAAAATGAAAAAAACATTCGATTGAAAGAAGCGAATCAAGCATTTTTTTGAAAATTATTTAATTGGATTATCGTGCTGTGATAATTTTTTTAACAAAAGATAAGGAAGCACCAACCGAAGTCAATAACCACCTGTAGGCTATATGTGGGATCAATGTTCCTTCGGTTTCTTCTGTGTAATTCTGGATAAGCCAATTAAGTTTGACAGAGAGTCACTCTATGATGACTCTCACAGTTGACGCCCGGACAAGGTGTCTGGAGTTGACATCGTCGAAAAAGTTGAAGACGTTTTCTTTCGCATCGTGGTGATGGGCATAGCAAAACAACACCAGTGAAAAGGGCATGGATACTCTTCTTCTTCTTCTTTTTTGATGTCTCCTGGGGGTCGACGGTTGATAGCTGCGGCGTCTGGAGATGCATGGAGCCGTCCCTGGTGTCCGGGCTGTGGAATCACGGCGGTCTTGATGGTCCTCTATTAACCCACTTGTTACTACCGTCCTTTATAACGCCACGAATGGAGCGTTAGATCTACCCGGTAGTCAACTCTCCTCAAAGAGGCGGGGCAGCAACCTAACATTACAGTTTAGCGCCGTAAGCAGTTCGCTAGGATTTGGATAAGGGACTTCAAATAGTTTTAGTCTTACGTTGATTAGAGCGTGACATAGCACTGACCTCGAGATCAACCAGCAAAGTTTGTAGTGGCAATGACGTTAAAATCGAGCAATTAAATTCAATGCTGTAGACAAGTTTATTCATCTTATCTGTATAAAATGAGTAAACCTTGTGTTCATGTTCTATCTTTAAGTCACAGCGGGGATAATAGTTTCCTTGAGGGACAATAATGTCATTTTATAGTCAGCGTCGAGGGACAAGCAAAAAATATTATATATAGAGAGACATAGAAACATAACTACAATTTTAAGTAATATATTCGTATTTTAATAGCAATAAGAATAATTAGCTGAAATTATAATAATTAGAATAATTTGCTGAAATTAAAAGAAATTAAACCTTTCCGTTTTATGTTATAGTGTATCAAGTTAATGTTTTAATATTTTGGCTATTTCGCAATATTGTGCAATCATTATTATTATTTTACGTAAATACGGGAGAGAGGGGCATAACGGGGTATCTACGCTTTGATAACTTATAACTCCGAGAACTGGCTGCTGTCGGGTTCTCAAGTAAACTATTGACATTTTCGCAGATTACTTGGAGGGCCGCCAGCAGTTCGTAAAATTTGTAACATGTAACATTCCAAACTATACAACACTCAATCAGGCGTTAGCTAAGGATTAAACTGGGGGCCTTTGTTATTTAACATACTTGCTAATAATTTGAATAAAGTCGTCACATGAGCACGCTGCCTAATGTTTGCTGATGGTGTCAAATAATTTTTATACACTGGAAGTGCTGAATTCTGCAAGCTCTTCCAGCGTAACATTGATGCAGTTTATGCAAGGAGCCAAGCTAGTAACTTTCACTTCTACATTAACACATATTCAGTGATGACTTACACCTGATCACCTGCTCATCTGATGTATGCTTACTCCATCGCTGGGTGTGTGCTTCCTAGATAGACTGAAGTCAAGGAATTGAGAGTGATTTTCGACTCCACGGAACTCATTAGTCAACTATCTTTAACTTCCTTCCAGATTCTAGGGATTGTGATACGGCAATACAAATACTTCTAACATATTCAGGTTATGCGCACCCTGTATGAGTCAATTGTTAGAAGTCGCATGGAAACGATTGCAGCTACTTGGAACGCATGAAGATACCTATATCCTCGTGCTGATGTTTTTTTGTGTTTGGAAGTGTTTTTTTGAGATTTTTTTTGAGATGTACTTCAATTAGTGCGGATATTATCTATATATGTATCCGACTGCATTTATCACAGGCATGATTGGCTATAATTCTCTGTCTCATGAGAGAAATGCTGACCATCTCATATATTTATATTCTGATTTGAGGCAAAACTGATAATATTTGCTTACTTGCTAAGGTGGATCATTTGATGCTTAATCTTCGTGCTAGATTGCACCAACTTTTCGGGGAGCCGTTCTCGCACATTAACCTTGCGAGTGGAACTTATTGGCGCTTGGGATGAGGCTCTCAAATGAAATTAACTCAATGCCACCAGGTTAAGATTCATGTATTCATTTATTTAAAAAAACATAAGTAACCTACCTAACATTACAGCATGTAAGCTTAAAAGCAATGTTAATACACTACGTACTCACAATAATACTATATTATAGTAAATATTTACAAAAAGGTCGGTAATATTTATTTGACTATATTCTCAAAACTATCATTAGTTGTCATATATGTAACACTATGTTTAACTGGAGACGCAGTTCCTTCTTCAATTTCCACAGAGATGTGTTAAACATGTCAATTTAGGAATGTAGATTGTTCAATATTATGATCATCCTACCAATCGGTTTATCGATTATAATATTTGTACGCTGTGCTGGCTCTCTGAACAGCAGGTGATTTCGCATCGATGTATAGTTAACCGGCGCGTACAGTGGCAAATTTTCACATATTTGTGGTAAGTAAACAAGTAGACACTCCATTTGATGATGTTATAGGCGTAGATAATGGTTTCATATACCTACGAAATTTAAGTGTCCTCTAGTCCAGTATGCTTAAAAAGAAAACTAAGTGGATAGAGTGCATGATAATAACCAAATTGTCGAAATTAAATATATATCAAAAAATTTCCCTGTATACGCTCCATCATCAGGGTATATTTGACCTTATTTCCAGATGACAGAGTTGTCTTCCAAGATACTTGGTTCGAATAAGTATATTTATTACATAAATAAAATCATTATATTAATATTATTGAATTGTAGGATGTCCGTATCAAAAAACATATGTTTGTGAAAATTTGCGTTTCAAATATAAATCCTAGATCCTTTACTTTGGATGGTCTTCTTATTGGATTATTATACATTGCATAAGAGTGTCGAATTGGATTCTTTGCTTTCGAAATTGTAAGTATAGAACATTTCTCATCTTAAATGACATTTTATTTTCGAGAGTTCAGTTAGCGAAGCAATTTATGTCGTCTTGCATATTGTCTGTATCTGTAAGTACGTATTATTTTATTATTTTGACGTCAACCGCAGACATTGAGGAGTTTGAATATTTAATGTGCATGGGTAGGTTATTTATAAATAATAAAAATAAAATAGTGGACAGATTGGCGCCTTGCTTTACTCCTGAGAAAACTTTAAAAACGGTAAACTCAGATGACCCATAGCCAAATAGTTGTCGCCTGTCTCTAAAATAACTTGCAAAAAATGAAACTAATTGTGACTAATCCCTAAATTAAAAAGCTTAGGCATGTAATAAATTACCACGATTCACCAGGTCAAATGCTTTGGCCATGTCAAGAATATCTACTTGCAAACCTCCATCCAAGGCATTGGTGGCATAATCTGTTAAAACGAAAAGATTACAGCATGTCAAACGTTTCTCTCGGAAACCATGTTGACAATCAGAAAACCATGGCTCGGCGAATGTTGCAGTATCGACTCTGATAATTTTGCGAAAGAGCTTATAATACTTAATGGTCTATATATTTTTTTCTTTCCGGGGTCTCTTTTTGTGCACTGGTGTAACACGAGTAATTTACCACTTGGCTGGAAAACACTCTTGCTTTACTTCTTGATATTTTAATTTTCAACAATCCTTGTTTTAAGTATTCAGTTATTTTAAATTGATTTTGAATGTTTATACTTTTGTTCATAAATATTTAATGCTTGATATAATAATAGTAAATTCATTGACGAAAGGATACATGCCATTTTTATAAATACAGTATTAAGAAAGCATATACAAAATATAATGTTTACCTTAGAACAGGTCCCGTGTTAGTTAGGTGACGTTGCCACAGGATTATGCATTCATTTTCTGGTATTGACACCATGTAAAACAATATTTTTTTCTACGTACCAACGTTTTGAAATTGTATACTCACGTGATATATTTGCATTTCTACAATAAATAAAGAAATAAATGAATAAAAATATTTTTTTCAAGGATCAACCCTCACGTCACGAGGCGAATAAAATTTTATTTCCACGCAACTGAACGCAATAATTCTATTTCCATGCCGCCATTATTTTAGCGCCTAAGAGCACTTTACCAATTTCCCCGCTACCTTACTTTACCCCCTTTCCCCTATGTATGCATAGTGATAACTAACTGAAATATTTATTTTTATTTAAGATGACAAAGATAAGATATTTTTTCTTAATTTATGACTCTAGGTAGGGTATTTTGATCCCCTATGCTATAATTGATAAATATAGGCAACAGAGCACATTTACATATTATGTTAGAGAGACCTCTAGCGAGTACCACCTACATATATAGTTTTATATACTAATCATCTAATAAAAAATCTCACATTTGTTACATATTATTAACAAAACCTTAAATATTACCAGAGTCCGAAAATTAATTTTATTTAAAAAGAAATTCATAAAAAATATTTTATAATTTTGAAAGATGATGAAACATGATTTTATTTATGTTTCTATTAAAAATGATCTTTTTATCGACAATTTTTGCAAATATTGAAAACGAAAACATTTAATTTAAATAAATATATTTATGAGTGTTCTATTGATTTTTTTTTACAATCATTGATAGAAATCCATGACCGCTACACAAGCTACACAGTCCAGGAATCACATTTGGTAATGCCACGAGCGAAAGTAGTCCTTTTACAAAGAGATCCTCACTACTTAAAAAAGGTTTTCTATAATGAGCTGCCTGTCGTATACAAGAAATTATCTAATGAGAACTTTTGTTATAAAAGAGCTTTAGTCTGTATATTAATAATTAAAAGTTTACTAGTTATGTATTTTTTTATGATTTTTGTAATATTTTTTTTATCCTATTTCGAAAAATATCAAAAATGCTTTTTTTATTTTA
>JAOPUG010160411.1:0-10832 GCA_027564375.1 Micropterix facetella | reverse complement strand
AATAAATGTGGACATAATTAAATTCAATTTATTGTAAAATGCTACTAATTTATATCAAACGTAGGAAACAAGTAAACTGCCTTATAATTATTGTCACAATAACATGAAAAATTGTTAAAGTAACGCTGTATCTTTTCTGAAGAAATAAAGAAATAAAGAAATAAAGAAACATATATTTTTTTTATATTTCTTATAGCCAATTGCATAGAGAAACTGGGGCAGGGTTAAAAACCCAAGGGTTTGTCAAATTTCGGCCCATATGATTATTTTCTTGTATGTATATATAATATATTAAGATATTCAGGTTAGTTTAAAAGAACTACCTGAACTGAGCACGTAAATCACGAGAGATCCATTGTGCCACTCCTATAATGACTCCCTAAATGAAGAGGAATTACTGTGTGAAAGATAAATCTCATGACTTCCCAAATATTCTTCCGTTTTAATTGCTCTGAGAGAAAAAGCTTTCCAAAAACTTTGTGTGGTTGATAGTGACCCATTCGATGTTACTTATAATATACACGATAAAAAGAAACACATATGAAATGCCAATAATATAGTGTGAAATGCAAATCTAAATCGGACGTAGTTTACCCGACGTATCGTGTTCTAGTTTGTACAAGCGTTGAGCTATCAGGGGATCATAGATGAGGCAATCATATCGTGAAGCGCGCTCTGCATGACCCGCCGGCGAGCAAGCGAAACGCTGATAGCGATCAGCGTCTCGCTCGCTCGCTGGCGGGCTGTGCGTATATGATCGCCTCATCGAGTATGTTGCTCAGCGCGCGGGCAAAACTACAACTCAATTAATTGTATTTAATTTATTAGAATACAATTGTACCTTGGGTTATATATACCCCACAATTACCTAGGCTTTTCACATTGGGCATATCTATCAATTGCTAAAATATTTTTTTAAATCGAAAGTAGTTAACTCGACTTATTATGCATAGTAACAAAACTGAGCAAGATTTCAAGATTTGGCCACTTAGGCCGAAATAATATGATAATGTCTTCCATCCTTCACTCACTTTATTTTACGCGAAAATTTTAGAAAAATATGTTATTTTAGGGATATGTTATTTTAAAACAGCATAATACAAAACTCATAAAGCCATTTTATCTCGTTTTCATCGATATTCCTCCGCTCATATTACTCATAAAATGAAGATCATTAAATAAACCTTTAACTCATACGAAAGTTTATACCTTTACCTAAGTATTAATGTAATATTTTATACCTAATTGAAATATTTACTTCTCCCCTCTAAAATAAAATATAATGATTTTTTGTAAATAAATAACATATCAAAATTGCATATTTTAGAAAACAGTTTCTAAATGATTCTTTAAATTTACTTGCTCTGGAATACAATATCACATTCACTACCAAAAATAACTCAAGTTTCCTATGAACTACGACGTCAAATGGAATTTATTTCCTTTATAAAAGCACGATCGCATTCTCCACATTAGTATTTCTTAAACTTCCTGTAAACCGAGTCAAGATGTCTCTTTAAATTTCCTCGTAGTGTAAACCACTTCAATTATTAGCCAACACTCAATTTTAGTTGTGGAGCAGCACTGGCGGAAAAAGGTGTGAGAGGGAGGATGTGGGGTAATAAATGGAGGGATCAGTGATCGTATGGCTAAAATTGTGTTGTCAAAGAAGTCTCTTTGCGCGGCAGCTTTCATTACAATCGTAGGTACGTAGCCCCAAATTTCATCAGTTCTTTCCATTGTCGAATAAAACCCATCGGCAAAAGATTTTTTAAATCTTGCCCTGATCGGTGATCGTATGGGTAAAAATGTAATTTCCAGGATGTCCGTTTGTATTACATTTACCATTTCCACCGTAGATACAGAATTCTAAATCTATTCAATTCGTCCCATTGGCGCATAAAATTTAATATGGTTTTTTTTTAAATCGTCCAACGCATCCTCGAATTATCGTGCGCACAGGGAGAGAGACAGACAGACATACAGACGGACGGATATGCATATCCAAATTTAAAATGATAATAATAATCGTATATTTATCGGGTCGGCAGATTAGTCTTCGGATCTTTTTTAAAGCCATTAAATGCTTAGTGTAAGCTTGGGGCAACGAGTTCCAAATACGTGCTGCCTGAACGGCGATTGATTTCGGTAGTCTGTAGGTATTTACAGGTAGGTAATGTTCTTTAATTGAAATTAAAAAAAAAACAAGATATTTCTAATACACTTCTATTTTCCTCTTATTCAGGACTATTTCAAAACATTGAATTACACAATAAACGCATTTCCTGTTTTTTATATACAAAAGTAAGTGGAATTGTTATAATTATGCAGCATAATTTAGCGCATATGTCTAATGTAGAAGGCGCCTTAGTTTAAGCTTGTCATTATAACTTTGCTAATGATTTCTAAATTACACGATTAATGACCGGGGAAAAATGATGATTACAAAAAACGACGGTAATAATTATGCCATAAAAATGAAATCTGTGATTTTTGAGAAGTTATCAAATCTACGTCAATGAAAAACACACATAATGAATAATTAGACAAATTTTATAAGGATGTACCCGTTTGTAGGGTTGATCTTTTGAAAGATTTAACTTTTAAAACATGTGATAATTGGAAAACTAGCTTTCGAAATATTTTATAAGCCATTTTTCTACTAAATTACTGAAATTAGTCAAAAATTGTTTTTTTAGATTCCGGAAATGCTAGCTCCACTCTATTAATATCATCTAGAGCTCTCAGTTGACTGGTTTTATATACAAAGAGTATCATGTAAGAAATGGATTACATGAGTAGTGGTGATAGAAGTGGTAAATGACTAACAGAAAAATCAAAATCTTGAACTGAACCTAGATATCAAGATATCCTATAGAGTTCAACCTCCGCATTAACGTTAGCTTCATATTAATAAAAGTAATAAAAGGAAATTTATATCTTTTTTTATTTAATAAACAAACTAAAACTTAGATATTATTATTCAACTAGAAATGTATAATACATTAATCTAAAACCAGTGGAGATGAATATTTCGTGAAATAACACAATGCCAAATTCCATGCCAAGTCTTCGGGTGTTTTCCCTAAATGTAGCTTTATGCATATTCCACGTGGGCTTCTACTTCCTTAAGGGTCAGGTTCTTGGGCAACCTTGGGGAAACAGGCCTCCTTGTTGAAGTTGTTTGAGACATCCATGGTACCTATATTTTTCATATAGCACAGTATTTCTTGCTATCTGGATCATTCGAAGACTAGTCTCCAGATTGTAGCTTCTTGATGTCAGGCTCTGAAGTTCCGGATTGTGGCTTGCAATTCTTGTATACTTGTTCCTCTGTTATAGCTCTGGTCTGAAGTATAAATATTATATTATTATCAACTGTAAGTGATGAATGGAGAAACCACACAAATGTTCTCAACATTTTTTTTATTTAATCCAAGAATACTAATGTCTGCTTTTTGGGAATTAATAATGATATTATGATCAACGTCTAGTTGACATATATCAAGGTCAATACAAATAATGCTCTTTTATAATAGTCATAGCATATGAGACCTTTTCACTTGATGATAAGTTGAAAAATCGAAAAATAGACATTTTCTTATTACTGAGCAAAATCGGTTTGAAAAGTAAAAGACAGGAATTTCACAAACCCTTGCGAAAATGGAAGAAAAATGAAGAAGAATTAAATAAGAGTTTAATTAGTTAAGAAATCAAATATGCGACATTTTGAAAATAAGGAAATTTCGATTTTTAAACATTAATAAAAAGTATCCAAGAAGGAAACCATGCGAAATTGCGTAGGTTTTGGTCTATTTAATATATTTTTTGTAATAATTAAATAGTTAATAGATCAAAGAATATTATCCATCAAAATTGTCTCGAAATCATTGTGTTCAATAGCGTTCCATCTAATCTTCCATGCTCTCCGAAGTCTCTGAGAAGCTTCAGCCACGAAAGCCGTTGTTGGCTAAATAAAGAGGAATGATGTGCCAAAGGAAACACCAGCGGACCGTAATATACCAAAAGCTTATTACTGCCTGTGCGGAGATGCCATTCTTACGGCAAGCGAAATATCAGCGGGACGCAATACACGTAAAGGCTATTATTGATTGCGCGGAGATATCAATCTTCTGAAATTACGCATGACAGAAATATCTTTTTTGGTTTTTTGAAAGCTTATAATAAAATATATAAAGAATGCCTAATATTGCATCGTCACATTTTAATCATTTACTTGGTACGAATTACCAATATAGTGTCAAGTTGTTTGCACCTATAGATTCCGAAAAAAATGAAAATTACAAAAAGGTGATGACTTAACCTTTTATTTATTTTTATTCAGGAAAAATCAAAGTAAGGAAAATTACGACTCATTTTTTATATTTGTTTAAATGCCCGCGGGAGTCACTTAAACTTGATCGCAAATTGTCAGTTTTTCACTTAATCTTAAACTATTAAAATCAAGAACAGTGCAAAAATATAATCGCTATAATCACGGTTACATAAATGTTTTTAAGTGATATTAAATGGAACACCTTACAGGCTGAGCCAAAACTAGTATCCCTGATAATGCAACCGCTACCAACACCGTCATTGTACCTGCAAACATTGCGTTGTATTCAGTAATGTCTAATGATGTGTACCGAAATAACTGAGTTGCTTTATTTATATATCATTTCTATGTAATTAGACAATAAATTAAAAAGTGATCAGCAATGATTATAATTATGCAGCATTATATAAAAATAATAATTATATAATAGGCATCTAGACGTAATGCAGTAAGTAGTCTATTTTATTTGCCTGTCATCATTTAGTGATGACTCTTTAAATGAATAGCCAAATATATTTTTCTAATTGTGTGGATACTGGATAATCTATTTTTAATTCAGTGAGTTCGAGCTATGATTTGGTTATAAGTGTACTCGTGTACTGATCTAGTTCTCATGGCTATAAGTCATGGTTTATGGTTGCAACAGAAATTAATATGAAGTTCACGTACCTACCAATATAATTATAGATAGTTGTTGTTATTGAAAAACTTTATTTTTAACTAAAATATATATTTCTGTACTATGTATCAATAGGATTTTTTAAGTTTTTTTCCTTAGTGGATTTTTGTTTAGGGAATTTTATTTTTTACGAAAAACCGAGATGACACAGTTGGGCCTTTATTACTAACAAAATAATTTGAATATTTTAAAGTTGAAATAGCTTTTTCTCGGTAGCTACCGCCTAAGCCAAATTAGGTTATGGATAGTTTTAATTAAACTTAGTTATTTATGTAAAATAATCTCTTCTAAACAAATCTCTCCTCAAATAAAGAAATTATTAAAATATCACATTTCTATAAAAAGAAAATATTATTATTTTTATTCAGTTTGATGTACAGAATCACCTCTTGAAAAAAAATGCCTTGCTATGCTATGCCAAAGCCAAGCTGCATGATACATAGCGTAGGTAGGAATGTTAAATTTCTCTTTGCAATTTGGCAATTTTCTTAAGAATCATAAAATATTGCATTTACATACAGTGGTCGAATATCCAATACTTGATATTCTGGGATGTGAGCCTGTGAAGTATGTTTCCGTGACTTGTGATTAATAATTTGACCTCATTTTTTAAGCAAAGAATTAAGTTTTGTCACCTAATATTTCCACAAAAATTAATATATCATATGTATTTAGATGACACTACTTTAGATGTATGCCAGTAACTTTGAAAGGTTATGTCCTTTACTTCTGGATTCGATATGATTAGCCTTATATTTTTGCGGCTATATCGATAGGGAAATAGTACTAATATCACTCGAAGTTAGGTCCTTCATGTCTCAAATTACTCACTCTACTTTTCACTCCATTTTTCATCTTCTATCAAACCCTTGAACTGACATATTAAATAATCCTGTACATTTCAACCTCCGTATAAATGTTAGATTAATATTAATAAAAGTAATAAACAGGTTTTTTTTATTTTTTTATTTAATAACCCAACTGAATATTAGATATTCTAATCCATATATAACAATATAATGCATTAATCTAAAACGAGTGGAAATGGATATTTCGTGAAATAACACTCTGATAAATTCCACGCGAACTCTTCGGGTGTTTTTCCTAAATGTTGCTTTGTGCAATCATCCAAGTGGGCTTCCACTTCCTTACGGGTCAGGTTCTTGGGCAGTCTGAGGAAAAAAGCCTCCTTGTTGAAGTTGTTTGAGTCATCCATGGTACCTATATTCTTCATATAGCACAGAATGTATTTCTTGCTGGCTGGATCATTCGCAGACCAGTCTCCAGCTTGTATTTTCTTGACGTTAGCCTCTGAAGCTCCGGATTGTGGCTGGCAAATCTTGTATACTTGTTCCTCTGTTATAGCTCTGGCCTGAAGTAAAAAAAATATTTTGTTACCAACCGTATGTGATGAATGGGGGGAGAAAGGTTAAATAAAATAAAATATTTTAAAATAATACCGCACATAATTTCATTTACATTTTCTTAACTGATTTTATGAAACACTGCGTTGAAGAAAAAAGTAGAAGAAAATGAAATAAGGTTTTCAGCTGTTTAAAGAATCAGATATGGAAATTGGGAAAGAGCTATTGGAAAATGTAATAATAACAGAAAATGAGCAATATACATCGGAAATATTGGCCAGTTCCTTGATTTGTAATACTTGACATTGAAAATGGCTTAAAACCAATTCTAATTAGTTTCTCTCGTCACTACGATTCCAAATCCACCCATTTACGCTATGTTTGCTCTACTTATTGGTCAGATCCTTCTCCTTGCCAAGTATACCATGATGCACCTGTGACCTACAGCAACATTGGATAGTGCTTGAGGTCAGTTGTGTTGTCAACTGCAACGAGCAAACCCGGTCAACCCGGAGCGTTTCAACGATCTTGTCGTAATATCACCACGAGATGACTTTAGAACGAAAACAATCTACGTACCAAACTCCGACTTAGCCCTTAAGAATCCTACTCCTTACCATGCTGGAAATTTTCAAGCTCAGTGTGGCCTCCATCGCGTCCTTACTCCCAGATTTGGTCAGATGCGGCCTGGTAACAAGTTCGAAGTCGCTTACGCGGTCTTCTAATGTAACTTAAGTAAGCGGCAATTCCTCACTGGAATTTGCCACGGATACGAGGCACCCCCTACTCGGCTAGCCACCCGAGATCGAGTGGCCAACTTATCGTTTCTAAGGATAGATAGTTTAATGTATCTAGCTACGCCCGCTTTCTTTGGTTGCATTATGCTTCCAAACTCCCCCGGTTATTCGTTGTTAAACAAGGGCCGGTAGACCGACCAGTGCATCAGACAACTATCTATACGAAGTTTTCACTAAGTGCATGTGCCGCAATACCGGGATACGCTGGACTCAGACCATGTCACCCCATTACCAGGATACGGGGATCCCCTCTTCACGAAGGTTGTTAAGCAAAGGCCGGCATGCCGACCAGTGCTGAGACATCTAGGTTCGCACGAGGGCTTCCCCCAGATCAGCCGTCATGCGCAGAGGGTTCACCGGTTTCGTCCCTCTTCAGGAAGGCTGACGAATATGCATACCAAATTTGGACTACGGGAAGACATCGGATGAACGCACACCACGTGCAAAATTACGTAGGTTTTGTTTATTTTTTACTTTTTAAATATTTAATCTTTAATAAATCAATTAAAATTATGTCGAAATTATCGTATTCTAAATGAATTCCCTCCAACCTTCCCGGCTCTCTAAATTCCATGAGAAACATCAGAAACCATCCCAGTAAATAAATAAGAAATATTCAACAGGCCAAACTATACGTATTGAGTTTACTTAAAGGTTTTTAAATAGTATTAAATGTAATGCGTTACCGGTTGAGCCAAAACCATGATCCCTGCTACTGCAGCCACTGCCAATACCTTCATTGAAACTGCAACCATTGCGTTGTGTTCAGTATTTCCTAGCGGTGTATGCCGAAGCAGGAGAGTTCCTCTATTTATATATCATTCTTCTGTTTATAAAAAATGTTTATAAAAAAAACGGAAAAGCATCGGCATTGATTATAATTATGCAGCATGATTTAGCAGATTTAATGACATAGATGTAATGCAGTACTTTTTGTATTATTTGCATAACATAATTTAGTGGGGACGCCTTGAACGAAATGCCAAATTTATTTTTCTATTGGCATGGTAATGCGATAATCAGCTTAGTGAATTTAGTGATTTTGGGAAATTATTTGATTATCAAGTGAAATCATCATCAACTGATATTATTTGGCTTCCAATATAATACGTCAGTAATTTCGTTTGCAGTGTAATATAACCCACACCAAAAATATCCAAGATCAGGATTACTTTGAGTTTCTTAAACATATTCTCTGTGCCAGTTCGATATCTACATATATCCGAAAGAGAAATGTCAAAAACCGACATAATCCTGGGTCTGAAAAAACCTATATACCAAAATATAATCAAAATATACTAACGTAATCATAAATTGATAGTTATCACTTATCAATGGTTATTGATTATTTTACTGATATATTATAGGTCAGACCTATTGCCTATTGGCGATATTATTCAAAGAAGCTTTTGTAAGGGAAGGGTTTTCCACCGCTACCTGAGCGATAGAGAATATTGAATCTCTTTCTTGATGGTTGCCCGGCCAGCCGTGCTATTGTTAGATAGTACTTTTATCCTTGGTCGATGTCACAGCCATATTTTTTTGTCCATTGAAAATATCTTTTGAAATCTCGACGTGACGCATCGACGGTCTCAAATTAATTATACATTGTAAAATATTTTTCAATGAATATGTATTCTTTATGTACTTCTTTCGTCATTAGCCAAGCCTATAAACATTAAATATATGTAGGAAACTTACAATTTCAAGGGAATTAGTTAATGGTAGGTAATCGATGTACTAAGTGGGGCACACTAAATGATCGAGAGTAGGCAAAATGACAAACTGTAAATAACAAATACTTTCTCTTTTTTCGATCTATCCTCCATTACAATTATGGTTTGTTTTACATTCGCATGAACTATTTAAACTGTAGGCATGTAGTTTCATTCTGAAGTCAGGATTGTTAAAATTGACGTGTTGGCGCGTGGACAGCTTCTTCAGTATCTCGAAATCTCTGACCACGTGACTTATATTGGACTATTTGACTGGACTTGCCTTCCCGGGGAAGTAAAATAATTATTGGTACTTAGGGTCAGGACTATACATAGGATGGTCCATCAACTCAACTTCCGCTCCTTTTTTTTTTAGAATTCATATTGTCGTGTTGGGTTTTGCAACGTTTCGTGTTACTCCCACGTAGCTCAGCTATCATTTCTGGCAAACACACAATTGTATATCCATCTGCGGTAACCGTACTCCGTTCTTGTACGGGAATTGAGGCATCATGTCTTGATTTTGAAACAAAGGTAGCAACAGTTTACTTCGATATTTTGTGACAAAGAACACATTTTGTTTCGTTTCGACAACTCGTCTGCTTAAGGTGACTTTGAAGACCCAAACTTTTGGGCTCAGATGAGTATATTCACGATTTGTCACCTCAGGCAATGTTAAGGCTTTTACATGCGCTGACGGCTTTGGGTGTTTAGGCACGTCTAGGCGGAGCTTTTTACCCTGCAAATCGCGCGCGCCGCTGCACAGTGCGTCTAGGTCGTCAAAATGGGAAGTCGGTAGAACTGGCCTCATAAATCGGTATATTTGTAGCCAAAGTCGGTAAATGTAAAAAAAAACAACATAAAACCATTTTTTTATATTTTAAACAGTATTATTATTGTAAAATAATAGGAACTTATATAATATAGTATACATTTAAAAGTACTACTATTAGAGTTTTTTTTTAAACAAAAAAATCTTATCAGTTTATTAGAATTTTTAACAAAAAGATGTCTTACATCAAATTTACAAACTTAAGTCTAATTATTTTTTACGTTCTCCAGGTTCTCAGTGTTTTTCCGCAGAAACGACTTTGACATTGCTCCATTGAAGCGTTGCAGATTAAACCAGCACCAATTCACAGGAGTCGAATTTTGCTCTTTAGTCACATTATGCGATATCCGTCTGGAAACTAGATTTGTGAGTTCCAACTCACCATGCAGAATTGTTTGGATCTCAGTCATATAAATCTCTATATATGTGCGAATCTGTTAATATGTGTCGCGCGGGTCTTCCTTTATAGCAGCGATCCTTACAGCAGTGACGTTTCCCTTTTTTATTTACAACTGTTTTTGTTCGACATTTCAACGGAGAGGTGTTTAGAGAAGCACACTCACGCCGTAATTCTTAATATCAATAATATAAGTTTTGTGGTTTGTCTAGTCGTTTCACCATAGTAATAAGAAACAACCTCATAGAGAATATGTTCCTGTGATAAACATTTTCGATACATGTGATAGAGTGGCAATTTTCTAGCATCACTACCATTTTCTACATCTACGTGATATTTTCTAACTGTCATTGTTGCCTCGCAATACGATGTTTCTCTATTTTGAAAATGGTGGGTTAATTTAAAACCAGCGTCGATGTACCCCATCGTAAATAACATCTTAAAATTACCCATGTGAACTTAAAATCATGAATATTTTTTTAACCTAAGAAATATATATTTATTTTTATATCTGTCAACCAATTCCATGGACAAATTTTAAATATAATAATGTTGACTTTCAAACCTTTTGATTTTTTTTTATTATTACTTCGGCCACCATAGTGGCCAAGTCTTGAAATCGTGCGCGAAAATTTTTAGTATGCACGATAACTCGAGTAAACTGGGTCCGAGTTAGAAAAATCTTTCTGCAATCGATAGGTATAGCTAATGC
>JAOPUG010160258.1:0-10863 GCA_027564375.1 Micropterix facetella | reverse complement strand
GTTCGGTAAGTAGATCAAATTGTCACCGTCGACCGGAGAAGTCGACTAAAGTCTCTGCGTTTCGTCTCGGGGTGATAAAACGAATATATCGTTAAAACGCTCCGGGGCGGACGAGTTCCTCGTAGCAGGCGACACCACGAGTATGTCCTAAGAAGCGTACACTTCTAAACTCCTTCAGAATCAGTCAGTGACAATACTTTGACAACAATCGGTGTGCGCCAGTTGTCCAGGTCACGCCCGTATTCTCGTCCCCGGGTGAGCCGCACAGCGGGTTAACCGGGTTGGTCCCTCTTCGGGGAGGCGCCTAAATAGGAGTTGCTCCGCAAGATGGGCCGACCAAAACACAACGGCCATTATAACCCAGGCTCCACGGAGCTATTGTGACCCGTAACACAGCGATATGGTTGTAGCGACCGATTGATTATAATTCATATTTCTGATTTGGCTAGAAAAAGCGATATCAATGGATTTTGGTGTAGCCACCAATAATCTTATATTGCTCTGATTTGTTCTGGGATCCGAATAGCCTCAGTCTTTTAACAGTCCTCCTATAATTTAGAGATACAACTTATGGTTTTATTATGATTTTTGCCGTATGTACTTTCATACCATATAGGTGAATATATGCGAGGTTGCCTTTATTGTCTACCTTTCGTATTATAGTCCTGCGGGTGACCCGCAAAATTTTAACGTATTTGCAGACAAAACGCGAATTTATAACAAAAGAAGTTGGGCACGGTCCAACTCGCAAAGAGCAGCTCGCCGCCCGCGCGGCGGCCGTGCGGGCCACAACTTTACTTACAGAAGGAAGGTAATAATACAGGCAACAGCGATTCAGCCATGCGGTAACATCATAGCATCTAGATCGGTATAACCAGATCATCACATTTTAAGCAAGCGTTTCCAGAAAATGAGAGATTGTAAAACGCTATCGCTATGATTTAACGCAAGTGGCGGTTTTTCCTAAATAAAACGGTTAATAATAATAAAACCGCAGTTAGTATCAACCCCCTGGTGCCAGAGTAACATCAGATAAATATGTGTAGCACATTTCTAAAAATTAAAACATTATATACGTAGTATATACACAACTCCCGCGCTGCTTTAAACTTTAAATCCCGTTCTCCATTTTATATGCCATCAAATCGGGGAGAAATCACACCGTTCCTTATAAACAACGCTAATTAATAAATCCTTTGTTTTTCAGTCGGAAGTAGACCCCGCGAACCAAGCCTTGTACCTCAGCGCGCTTTATGCCATCTGCTCTCATTAAGGGGACGATGTATGTAAAAAATCTCATACAAATCTCACATGGACATCCCATACAACATTGCAGAACGAAGATGGCTCGACTCATTTGTATGAGAAAATTGATAGAAACGTGCTGTAAAAAAATATGCTTTTAAAAATATACAAATATTTTATTTGACAAAAAAATCGATGGTACTGCAAGTTTAATGTATATAGTTTAGGTAAAAACATCAAAATTAAAAAAAAATGGAATAATGAGTAATATCTAATTGTAAATGTGGATGAAACTTGCACTTTTTATTTATATTTTTTTACTAAGAAAAACTTAATTTTCTATAATTCCGCAATAGTTGTGTATTTTATAACTAATATTCAAATGCCCTACTATTTTTTTGAGCTTCTTGATCTTGCTGCTTAGTGTAAAAGATGGGTTCAAAAAATACTCTAAAATGGTAATTTCCTGTATAGCTCCCAGATTTTTCTTTTCTTCTTAAACTTTCAATCCTTTTTGAAAAATCTGAAATAGCTATGTACTTAAGAAAGGTACTTTTAGTTATGGTATTTTATCAGTTGGCTAACACTATCAGTTAGTTCACTACGATGGTTCACGAATTGCTAAAAAATGTATTCGTCGAAATGTACATATGTCGTAGCCTTAAATTGGAGGCGGTATATACATACACTGTGTCCCAGATTTAAAAGAAAAAAAACCGAAGCAATCGGCTCATTTCAATATATACCAAAGATTTTTCTTTAAAAAATATAATACTGCGAGATAAAGTATAGGATAAAAACACCTTTATGTATGTGGGTTAGAGAGCTGCGATTCGCGTAACTCGGCCATCTAATCTATCCGACTTCTTATTAGACCATTCGCAAAAATAGTGGAGAGTAGTACCTACTAGTTTTTTAAAATATTTTTTTCTGTAATTTAAATATAATTTCTTATCGAATATTGATGTAAATATTTAGATAAACCGCCCGTTTACGTTTTTGTTTCTAAATCTGGTATACGGTAAATATACACCTTATTTCTTTCGTATAAAGAGTGTTATTTCATCAACTAGCAAGGGATGAATCTGTACACATAACAAAACAGGAAACAATGGATATTTTTCGTTTTTTTTATTAAAAAAAACAACACATTTAATTTTTGTTTACAGGAGACTATTTCGCACAAAAACCTAGTTGAAAATAATCCACAACTTTTTTGATCTACGAATTCGTTACCCAGAAAAAATACTGAATATTCAAAAGACGAACTAAAAATGTAACGTTATATATATTAGTAACTAAAGCCTAAAATACATAAAAGTTACAGATTATTTCAAACTCATTTTTTTTCTGTAGAATATTATCATGCCAAATAAAACCCTTACGCGAAAATTTCAATATTTTTCTAGTGCATTCATGCCTTGAGAGGATGCCAGTGTTAATATGACACCTTTTTATACTGAGTATAGACGAATTGCCATATTTTGTGCATACCTGGGATACGGTGGACTTAAAATATATGTATTTAGCCGAATACTATTGCGAAAAAGAAACAAAGTAATTGACTTACCGCATAAACTTCAAAATCTAGTAGTAGTAAGTACCTAACCTACCTAGAAATGTATATAAATACAGTTCCTTTGTATATTATTAGACCCACCATACATTCCAGTAGAAATTTACAGTTTTCAATAATATATAACTTTTGAACAGTGCTTGTTTTCAGGTCTGTGTTTTATTTGAATAAATATGTCGAAAAATATAATTGTCACTAATTTACCATTCGATAGCATGTCTAGAACTAGCGTTGGTGGCGTCAGTATTCAAATACAGTTTTACTCCAAAAAAACATTTTGGTTTTTTTGGAGTAACATTTGTAGAAGGACATGTTACCGTCGAATTGTTACTGTCAAAAATAGGAGAAGACTCGTTTATTCCGCAAAACTGGACTAATATACAAAAAAGGAAAAAATGGGCTGTTTATATACACGGCCCGGTGACCAGATCATACTTAGTAAGGTTCCGGGTTCGATTCCCGGCTGGTCACCATTTTCCGTTGGGATACAAATAACGGAATTACATTTCAATTCTGTCGATTGAATGCAATAACAAGACATACAGTTGAGTTTGTGAACTGCTACGGGCGAATCCGGCCACCCCATAGCGTTTCAACGATATATTCGTGATATCACCCCGCAGTGAAACACAGAGACATGAGAACGAAGATGAATCTACGTATCAAGCTCCACCTCCGCTCGTAAGAGTCCAACCCTTACCGCGAGGCATTGGGAATTTCCAAGCCCAGTGAGGCGTCCATCGCGCCCTTATTACGAGATTTGGTCAGAATTCTCTGACCTACTGTCTGATCGCGGGTTCGAAGTCGCTTGCGCGGTCTTCTACCTTAAGTAAGCGGCAATTCCTCACTGAAATTATCGCGAACCTGAGGCACCCTTTACTTGGCTTGCCACCAGAGATCGGGTTGCCAACATATCGTTTCTAAGGGTATATAGTTTAAAGTACCTAACTACCCCCGCTTTCTGATGTCGCATTGCGCTTCCTAACTCTTCCGGCTATTCGTTGTCGAGCAGGCCGACCAGTGCATCAAGTAACCATACATTTGAAGTTTTCACCGCGAAGTCACTGCTTTACCGTGATACTGGGGGGCTCTGACCATGTCACCACAAGTGGGATACAGAGGGCCCTTCTTCAGGAAGGTTGTCAAGCAAGGGCCAGCATGTTGACCATCGCTGAGACATCCAGGATCGCCCGAGGGCTTGCCCCGGTTCAGCCGCCATGCACAGCGGGTTCACTGGTTTCGTCCTTCTACGAGGAGGCTGCCGGATAGGTGTTGAGGCCTGAGTCGGTCCGACCGTGATAGACAGAGTTGGCCATTGAGACCCAAGCTACACGACCACATTAGACCCCAACAAGACATCCACTTAGATGCATGTTAGACGCACACATAATAGGGTTGGTTGTAAGAGATTGTCGTATGATAATAAACCCGCCCATTGTAAAATTTCCCAATAAACAGTTAGAAACAAACAGACTCATTTACATAAACTACATAACCTTCGTCGGTATTTGATATAATAATAGTAATGAGAAATATTACCTCCAGCATTCTCCACGGGAAGACGACATATGTAATTTTGACGAAAAGTAAAGGATTTTGTTATTTCATGCGGTAAGATCCGTTTCTTAGTGATTATATAGTAGCTAAATGTTTTTTTTTATTATTTACTTACATACACACAAGATAATTCTATGAATAATCGTAAACACTAAAAACAAAATATGTTTTAAAGTTTACGGATATGGAATAATGTAAGTCTGAACAGAAATTCGTGTGTGTCTAATAACATGGCAAGACACCGTAAGTACAAATCCAAAAACATTTTTTGTGGAGTTACAAATATTTTTTAATCAACAAATGGTTGAAATCAATCATTGATTGGTATTACTATTTTCGCTATGTGGGTTTAATTACTAGAGCTTGGATGCAATGCATTTTAGTCCGACCGTAGTACAGGGAAAGCACGTGCAACATGGCAGTGATCCAATGCATAACTGGGTTAACAACCGACCTGCATCGCTCGGTGCTCGCAAGACTTAAAGCCGCGGTTAGCGCCGCAGATTCTCTTTGAAATACTGCTATTAACTAAACACGGAACTTGTTTCAAGACAATATTTTATGTCACCAACTCGCTCGTAACAGAATCATGCAAACCATACAATACTTATTTTTATCTTTCGAATTCTCAATTTCCATAATAATTTTAATAATAGCAATACACTTTTTTAATTATTTATTTCTTTATTCACTTATTACCTGATGATAATTATATTTAATCAACATTATAGAGATATCAACTAATAACTAAAAATAATTGATTACCTTTCATTTAAATAAATGAGGGCTGCTGGTAAAAATATCAAGATCTGGTGCTATCGAGTTAATGTCATTTAAGCGCTGCAATGCACACGCCAACAAGTTCCACCTCGTAAGGTTAGTACGCGAGAACGGCCCTACGAAAAGATGGTGCGATCGAGCACAAACATAATTATTAGGCATGAAAAGATCCACCTTAACCAGTAAGCTGGGTAATCAGTTTTGCCTCGAATCAGATTAAAAATATAGGATAAGGTCAGCATTTCTCTTCTGAGACAGTGAGAATTATAGCCAACCGTGCCTTTAATAAATGAAGGTCGGATACAAAAATGGATAATATCCGTAATGCTTGAGGTACAAAAATCTCAAAAAAAAAACTGGGGCAAGGGGAAAACCCAAGGGTTTGTCAAACTTCGGCCCATATGATTATTTTCTTGTATGTATGTGTAATATATTAAGATGTTCAGGGTAGTTTAAAATAACTACCTGAACTGAGCACGTAAACCGCGAGAGATCCATTGTGCCACTCGTGCAATGACTCCCTCAATGAAGAGGAATTACTGTGTGGAAGGGGTTCAAATGTTACGTTAGAGATAAATATCATGACGTCCCAAATATTCTTCCGCTTTAATTGCTCTGAGAGAAAAAACTTTACAAAACTTTGTGTGGTTGATAGTCCCTAGCCCCATGTGACTTTTTTCTAGAGTTTGGATACTTAGGTGGCCAAATTAATATGAAAATACCTCCCAATCTTCGCAAACTTACTTATTTTATACGTTATCTTAGGGATATGTTATTTTAAAAAAAGCATAATATAAAACATAAAGCCGTTTTGTCTCGTTTTCATCGATATTCCTCCACCTATATATATTAGTCATAAGATATGAAGATTATAAAATAAATATTTTATTCATACGTTTTATTCTCTTGCAGGGAAATCTTTGAAAGATCAGTTAATTTAACACTAAAAACAAAACTAAACACAATCGTTACACCAGAGAATGCACATTCGATTGACGTCCTGTACCACAAAAACTGTTGGACAAAGCATGTTTTCCATGGACATCGAAAGCCAGCACCAATAAAACAGACCGCAAAAATCCTTTATTATAACGTGCAAGTCTGCTTGAGTTGATAAACCTAGTTAATATCCACACATCTATCTATGCAAGTTATCGAAACCGCGTATCTGAAAATGCTCGGTACAGAAGGCGTGGAAAATCAAAAACCTACTTTCACTAGAAAGTGGTCATGAGTGCCTTGCCATATCTAAGGTCCTGTATTCCAAAAAAACCAAAGGATATCAGCTGTTCTTTATTTATCAGAGGCCTGTGAGAAAATCATGGTTCGCCTCAGACAGGCTAACATTGCTTTGCAAGGTCCCATGGAAAATGGCTACCACAAAGAGTTGGATAGTCAACTGAAACAAACCATGACAGATGTTCTTCCAGCTTCAAAGGCAATAATTGAGATAATTAGTTGTCAATGCAAGAAAGACTGTTCGTCTGCAAGGTGTTCTTGCCGTAAATATAAATTATCCTGTGCCGACTTTTGCCAGTGCGACAGTGAGTGTAAAAACGACGAGGATACCCAGAACCAGTATGAAACTGATCATGACAGCGATTTTGACGATATGTAAAGACTCTGTTTGCTAATAATAAAAATAATTTAAAAATAATCTTTTTCTTTTAAGATAAAAATCTACCTAGCCACTTCACTAAATAAATAAATGAAAATATTTTTTAGTTGAATCTAGAGTCTTTTGATAGCATCGCATTTCTAAGCCCTGAAAAAGTATGTTAAGATGTAAAAATTATATTTTTATGTTTTTGAGAGGCCGAGAATTAGCAAAATTGGTTTTAAGTCGGTTAATTTTTAAAATCCGAGATAACCGCCATGTATGACTCGGGGCAAGTGGAAACATTATTTTTCCTAATGCTTATGTTATAACCTTTAAAAAAGTACCTGTTTGAAACTCTCCAAAAAAACCAATGAAATTACATATCTTAATTGGTTTTTAAGTCAGTTTTTTTGTAAAATCCAAGATGGCGTTCAGGGGCAAATAGAAACATTGTTTTTCTTATTGCTTATACTGTAACCTTTCCAAAAAATTAACTTTTTGAAACTCAAAAAAAATCCCGAGAAATTACATAGTAAACCTTACCGATAGCGCTGTTCGTGCGACGTAAGGCAATTATATATTTCACAATATTTTTAAAATTTATCCTAATTTTAACAACGAGTACTTAACATATTTATATGTATATGATTATAAGAAAAATAAAATGGAGTCAGTTGGTACTCGATGGTCTTACGTATAAGACCTTTGTTTTATTGCCGTGGTACATTTTTTTGTTTAAATATAAAATAATATGTGAAAAAATAAATTAATGATTAGTTCAGTGAGATTTTGTTCTTAAGCCAGCATCATAGGGTGATTTCCTTTTCATAATTTTTTGGTAATTTGGAATATTTCGCTCCCCTTTTAGCGCCATCTATATGCACATTTAATCACCTGAGTTTCGAATCACCCGGTCGTTGAATGCACAATCCATCGACGTAGAGCTCCAAATATAAATTCTAAATGAAAAAAAAATCTCTTACAGACGTATAGTCACCTCATACATAAGTTTTGCTATTTTGGCAGAGAGCCAGCAGCCGCAAACTTAACTGACTTGAAATAAAAATGCAGTAGATCTTACATACCCCAAAATCAACGAGGCTCTGCGAATTAGCCATAACTATCGATAGCCGAAAGATTTATTTATCGGACGTTGTTTACTCGAGTTATCGTGCATATATCAACACGATATTTCCCAAAATATGGCATGAAATATTAAAATTAATCTTATATATGATTGTTAAAGGATTGTTGAAGGATTGTAAAATGATTCCAAAATAATTTAGTATGTCGGCCAGTCCGTCCACGAAAAGCCAATTCTAAACGAAATGCTGCAATTTTTTTTATTTCGGGCCACCCTGCGGAGGGCCGAAGTCTTAAAATCGTGCAACCAATGTAACGATATTAAATAGTACAAAACACTTTTCTCGAAGTTCCACATGCAGATAGACAGACATATTTTTTTGTGGTTTAAACGTACTCTGGTACATGAAATTAAAATATGCAAAAAGACTTTTCTCGATATTTCATATGTCCAAGAACCCGTTTCAACCAAAAAGAAATGTATCTTCTTGGTGAGAAATAATTATGTATATCTATCAATCATGTATATAATAAATGCAGTAGGATATAAAATTAGATATTACCTATACTACTTGAAATAAAGAAGTCTTAAAAATAATTTTGAATTTTTCTCCAACATCCTCATGTGGTCACATACGAATCTTCATATGAATTTCAGATGACTGCTTTCATTTCCAAGTGACTTCTAACAATCGATGTGTACCTACAACGTGTGTATAACCCGAATGTTATTGGAGTGCATGGATTGGCGTCTTACAAACCCAAGAAGTTTGAATGAGGAGACGGATATTTGACATATGTGGTCCTTAACGTTTACCTGAGGACCGAAGAAAACTGCCAGGTCTTTGCTTTTAGTAATTCTAGGTAACACACACCCAGCGATGGTGTAATCATACATAAGGTGACCTTATGCAGGTCATCATGGAAATTAATATGAAAATGCAAGTTCGGAGATTGACGTCATGAGGCGGCTGCATTTTCAGTGGACATAAATAATTGTATATAATCAGCAAATATTACACAATGGGCCGAAGCATTTAACAACTTTACTCATATTATTGACGAATAGATTGAATAACAAAGGCCCCAAGTTTGAGCCTTGACTAACTAGAGATAGGGATTGTATAATTTCGGATCGAATCGGTCAAATTAAACTAACTGCTGTCGACCTCCCAAGTAGTCTGCTGAGTTTTAACAGCGTACCTACCTTATAAAAGATCATGGAAATACATTGAAAGTGAGAATTAATATTTATGTTAAAATAAAGCACGTAGACGAATTACTTAATTATTAATTTTATTTTATTTAGCATAAAATATCCTGTTGTGTAAAAAATTTGTTTAGTTATGATTTTTAATATTTCAGTGTTTAATGTTGGCGACGATTTTTTAAAATATAGCCATACTAATATACATTACACACCGGAAGGTCTTATTACAAAATTGCACGTCTGTTACAGGAGGCGTATATATATTTGTCTAACGGTATGAAATTACGTACATGCATGTATCACGTTCTGTTGCAGGTATCCATTAAAATATAATTGAACAACCGCAGCACTTATTACACACTGATATTATTCCCAAATCAACGCATTCACTCTTCCGTGTCTCTGATATTTTATCTTTCTTTTTCTCACGGTGAGCTGAACATAGTCTTCACATGAAATTTGCCTCAGAAAACAATTTTATTTTCGAATTTCAGTCTGGGTTTGCCGGCTTTGTAACACCATTCTGTTTGCCAGAAAATACATCACTATACGAGAGGGATTCTCTAGTTATTATTTTAGACCAGCAGTTTAAAAAAATAGTCGACCCAAAACTTCTAGTAAATTGCTTATGGGGAGGGAGGTGGCGGAAATATACTCATATAAATGCGTTTTAGGTATGGGTTTTTTAAATTTTAATTTTTTGAAGAAATTTTACCCAATCTGGGGCTTTTATATCGAAATTAAATGACTTAGCTTAGTCATGTCATATATAAAATACTAATCAGGTCAAATTTTTAAATAATAAAGTGGATGATAATAATAACGTGAAAACAAAAGCATTTACCATACTTATTGTCTAAAAACCTTTGGTAGAAAACTATACGAAGTAAAAAGTATAAATGGTAGGAATGTAAGTGTGAATAAAAGTGAATATGTCGCATGATTATTATAATAATAAACCGGTCTAACTCAAAAAATATATTTTTAGAGTTAAAAGAAGGTACATGATTTTTTTAAAAGACTGGCAACTCTAAATGTTATGTGAAGACAGAGATGCTTTTTTGAATCTGTTTCTTTTAAAAATTGTTTCTATGAAGTGAATCATATTGTCAAATAAAGCCGCTATTGGTCAGGATGTTACCATTTGTGCCTGGTGCACAGATAATAGCTAGGCTATTTCTGTGAATTATTATTTTATGGTAGAAAACATTATATCTCGAGCAGCTGTAGGAATGCATTTGTTGTTTAAAACTAAACCGTAATATTCAATTTTAATTGGTAAGTGCTGGAGTGTAGAAAAAGACCTAAGTAAAAACATTTTTTATATCACGGAAAATAAAATATATTTCTAAGATAACCTTAAATAATATTAGTCCTCAATATTCACTTAAACTAAAAATAATATTAGTCGCCTAATTAATAATTACAATAAAGATATAAAGGAAATTATTTTAATAAAAAATATTTTTTAATTTACCACGTTTTTAAAACGAACTAATAAGTACAAAATAATTTCTCCTAGCCCCATACAGAAAACGAAATATGTGTGAGCAAAGTCCAATTGATTGATTATATTATCTCAAATCTCAACACTTGATATCGTCGATCGGATTTTTTTGTATTCGAGAATACACACTTTCTCAAACTTGAACGAAGTGGCAGGTGGCGGAATCGATCAACATATTCTGATGCGGAAACTTATCGCTCTTTTGCAGGATTTCTGCGAAACGCAGAAACTTGAAGACGAAGACAAATCTACTTACCAAGCTCCACCTAAGCCCGTAAGAGACCAACGCCTTGCCGCGAGGCACT
>JAOPUG010160231.1:0-10867 GCA_027564375.1 Micropterix facetella | reverse complement strand
AACGATACTTAACTACACAAGTAGCACAATCTCGCTTGCTCATTTCATGTGATTCATCTACCCTACTCCCTTGCACATTGCGGAGTTTCCATCGTCAGTGTCGAAAGAGAGGAACATGAAAGAACAGGAAAGAGTTTGGGTGGCATGAGATTGATCATCACATACAAGCGTGCCATAACTTTCTGTGGATTTATTTGTTATAAATTAAATTTTATTCCATGTTAAAGTGTAGATATTACCATATATTACCTAATTGTCATGTTATGCTTGTTGCAAACTGTGTAGGTACATTTCCATAAATAAATAAATAAAAAAAATATACCTTTGTTTATTATTATGTTATATGAAATTATATTTTCAAATTTGCACTTAACGCAGAAGTCTACCTTGGTACGACCTTTTGCCTCTTTCGATAGACTCTTACTTTTAAATTGTTATCATAATTACAAATTGCCAATACATACAAAATAAATAAATAATGTAATTTGAAAAGGTATTTAAAAATTATACGCCTATAAAGTAAACTGTATTGCTCACCTAGTACTTATTACTTGTACGACATACAGGTAATCTTTAATAAACAATACATCTATCTATCGCTAATGACTGGGAGCCTGGTATACTTTACCGTCCTCCATGTGTCACATATGAGCAATGTACCACGTTCTCGTGCACAGAATCGTTCTTTTTTTACTCCACCTCAGAATTAGGGTTATTCCCTCATTCTACAACTGACAAAAGTAAGCGTTTTACGCTATTTTCAATTCGTGATTACGTGTCAATGAGTCTAAGGAAAGTATCTATATAAACGTTCATATGTCTGGTCGGATACAAAGAATTCCTGCGAGCGGTCGTTTTAAGACTTCGACATAGATCGGGGGAAGAATTCCCCCATTATTTTATGACTTTTAAAACAAAAGTTAATGGCAACACGTTGCTCTATTTTATAGACGATGACAACGCATACAGACCCACTGACGCAGATCGTGTGTCTATATACTTGACATACACGAGACACCGTGCCGCCAACCGTTACAACCGGGAAATAGAAGAAGCTTCAATCTACGCAGTGCTATAGTTGTCCAAGCGATGGTCTCATTTATTTCTTCTACAAAAATCAGTACTGGAATTTCTTGAACCCAGTATGTAACTCTCGCACAGAATCAGTACATCCTTTCGTATCTACTGTGGAATAGATTCTCATTTAAATCGTTCTTCCTATATTCGAGCACCTATCGCCGTTCGCCAGAACCTTCACCCTGGAGCTAAGGTATCCAGCGACTCCTGAAGCAGTTCCAGTATTCCGTGAACTGTATTTTTTGCTGTTTGCTGACAATTATGACATAGAATGCTGTATATATATATAGGTCATCATACAAGTCATTTTGGGTATAGTGTGATTTCAATAGAAACTAATGGAATTTGGACTTTACTTAGATCCATGATGTCTATGTCGTGAAAGGTAAGTGGAGCGCATCTTTTAGACTTACCCGATAATGGAGCCGCTATTTGCGGTTATCTGACGTCTCTATCAATTACCTTGCTAGTAAGGCACCCAGGTCTTGAGAATGATGCTGATTGTTTCGCTGTCCTTTTTGTCTTTACGATGAAGTAAGGTGCTTTCTGGGGATTATTCCTCCCAGGGATATCCAACACCTGAAGTAATACTTTCCGTAATTGTCTACTCATTATTCTTGTGGGTGTATTAATCCATATTTCAGGACTCCGAAGGATGCTAGCTCCTCTACTCTACTCGCTCAATGTTTTCTAGGTCTCTGTGTTTGTTTGTTAATATGATGCATATATAAATTTTTACCTTTTCAGACCATTGAAATAAAACGACCGGGGTATTGTTTTATACAACAACCTACTAGACACAGAATAAGAAACTGTCAGGGTGGTAGAAGAATGGCTACTGAAATTACTCATTATGATTACTACCAAGCTACGTAGTAAATTGTTAGTAAATACGATTATAATGAGCTTTGCTACTGGTCCTCCGTCCACTACTCTTTGATGATATTATTAATTCAGACGAGATAATAAAATACAGATTTAAAATATTTGCAGATAGTTTTATTAAATCGTGAAAAAATAACTTATTAAATTAAATGGAAAAATAACATCATTCATCAGTGGTAAAAGATTATATAATGGCAGCTGGAGAAGGAATTGGTATATGCCTGGCTCCCAAGCCTTCGTATCTGACGATTGCGTTGAAACCGTTAGCATCGTCAGCGGTGTACTCAACGATACGTAGAAGGCCATCAGGCTGAACGATGGAATAGGAGCCTCGGACGACGTCATTGTCTCTGGTCTCCTCCTGGCTCTTCTGGTCACCGGTCTCGGGAACGCTGACGTCGTACTGGAACTGGTAGTGCGCGGGGCCATCCTCGTATTCTGGAACTGGTGCAGGAATTCTTGGAGCAGGTCCACGGAATACTGGAATTGGTGCAGGGGGCAAGGTCGCTGGAACGATAGGCTCTGGAACGAAGGACCTGGCGGCTAAGGGCTCGAAAATCGGTCGGCGGTAGACGGCCCTGAATGGGAATCTTGGGCGAATCGCCACATCAGGCGCCGCGGTTGATACGAGAGGGTCTACTGGATCTGCAGCGATAATTATTTCGGGAGATGGCGAAGGGAGATCTTCGAGCGTTGTCGCTGATAGAGCGGAGAAGTCTGGAGCCAGGGTTGAGTACGGTGTGGCAAATCGGGAAGCGAACCTTCCGGGAATGAACCGCGGGTTGTAGGCGAATTGAGCTGATGTTGCAGCCACGAAGGCGAGGATCGACAGGAACTGCAAGAATATTAAAACACTTTTAGTTGGCTTTTAGAAACATTTCATATTAAAATTGTGATTATTAAACGCTACTAATAAAATAATTTTTTGTTAGTTTATAAAGTAATTTCGTATGAAACCATATAATTTAGCGAAATCTGGTACTAGTCATAGAAAGATTTGTCATTCAACTATTTCCTAACACTAACGAAAACCCTATGCAGATTTACCCAAATCTTGCGTATAACTTGATATATATGGGCACACATATCGTCTCCGAAAGTTAAATCACTGTTAAAGCTCATTGCTCGAAAACCATCGTCATTTCTTTATTTATTTTATTTTTACAAAACAACTCGCAGGTTAATCTAATGCATGGTTTTGTTTTGCATTTACCACATTCTAATACACATTAAATACTAATATCCCATTAGGTAAATAATTTACACATATATATTCATATATACTTCTGTTTATAGTTGATTGTTATTCTATGTGTGTACCTCATGATGGTTTGTATGAGATCCTAATTTTGGCATCAATAGTTATTTGGAAATTCGGCATCTTCCTGGGTCTCTCCATCCTGGTATTTTGCCTTCGATAATAAGTTGTAGATCGCGATATTTACTACCTACCTGTTACTAGAGTGCTTAATGTATTCTAGTTCATTCGTTGAATCGTCGTGAACATCTTCAACTCTTCCCGCATATATTAGAATACAATTGGTTTTGAACTTTATCCGTCCACGAATTCTTATGCATAGTTTGGTTTGGTACGCAAGAGGATCCCGTCAGTCCCCACTTTCATGGGTTTAAGGGCTTACAAATTACTTATGTTTTGGAAAAGTTACTGCAAAACGTCATTTAGGTCTTTATTTTATCGACGTATTCAGAGAATATGGCGATTCATCAGTAAATCAGAAATGTGACAGATGTATACCTTTTATTTGCTTTTTACGTTTCTTATCTCAGTTAAGCAGCATCATTTGTGATAACCTATATACTTAATGGGTTACCTATATATTGCAACCCTAACTGGATTTTTGCCTGTTGAAAAATAATCTACCACTCCTTATGGTCTTTTCCCCCACAGGTGTCCATATCTCCCCTTATGTACCATCTTGACTTTATTATTATTGTGCAATTTTCCAACGATTCTTTGCCGATTTCCGTTGATCTACTTACAATAGCTTCAGATTTTAGTCATGTAAGTGTTTTCATTAATTCTGATAGGACCGAAGATCTTGCACTGTACCTTTCCTCCAAACACCAGAAGCTGATTAATTTCCCCTGCTCTCGATTTCCAAATTGATTGTAGGACAGGAGAATTATTCGAGTAGCTTCCAGGGCACATATAGATTTCGTCTTTATTTCTAGGTATTTAATATTCGTATTTGATCTTCTCTTATACCGTAGGTGCCTTTCTGTTTTCGAGCCCAGTTACTTGAAATATGGGAGTTTCTCGAAGATTAGATCATATTCTAGGTATTCCTTCCTCCATGCGAGTCTTCTTGTAGTTTACCTTTAGTCTCACCTTTAGAGTGAAATAAGGGTCCTTACAATGTTCTTTTATTGTTTTTTGTTTGACGGTCATGACGGTCAAATCGGCAGCATATCTGAGTACTCAGACGGTTTATTTCTAATTCAGGATCCCTTGGAGTTGTATAATTCTCCCACCGCTTTCTCCGCAGGTTAAAACGTTTCGTTTACCTTATTTTTTAACATAGTAAATTGCTGTTACCTTGTTGTTGTCGACAAACAGTTTTAAGGTTAGGTTAGGTGGCTATCCATAATTTCACTTTTGGTTTAAATAGTCAAAAAATCTCAACTTACTCGTAAGGTCATTCTGGCGGCTGGTTTGATACCTGAACTTGAATGTGCCTACATCCAGTATACCATTAAGTATTTATACGGCAGTCAAAAAGTCGGCTAAGTAGGGGCATCATCAAGATTTTGCGAATAAAACGCCTCGACCTTTGATTTATTTTAGCTGATTTTATTTCACGCCACACCCATCGTACGCATGACCTGACATTTCCACTGTTGGATTGCACAATGTTTAATATCTTCTTCAATTAACTAATTGTTACTATGTGGAGTAATCTTTGGATACTGATCTGACTTATAAGACCTGGAAGAAGTTGTCTAGTCTATTTCCCATCAACCTAATACAATACAATACAATGAACTATTCCAGTAGATGGGCAATAACCCATTTAGACCTACCGTATCATATGGGATACAGCAAAAGAATAAATGATTGTGAACTACCGGCAATCGTTTTTTGTTTATGTTTAGTCTGAGTGTCAAGTGCAAGGTCAAGTCTGAGTGTCAAGTGACCCAAATAAAAATATTTTATTCCTATTTCTATTTTTTTACAGTACATACGTTCATAGTTCAATCAGTGATTTTATAATCCTTGTTCCAAGATATTTTCAAAAAGGTAAAATTCATAATTACCTATAAAATAACGTAGTGTTGTATCTATTTATAAGTAGTATATGTATGTATCAAAGAATAAAATATAAAGATATCTTTTATTATTATTATTATTTATATTTATGTCTATTTCTTTACCTGTAATCTGATGTATCGTATTTGATACAGTAGGTCTATGCATATCTAATTATTATCTTTTTTGTTTTCGGCCTTTCTCTTTGAATGATATTGACACGCTATTAGTGGAGGAAGAAGGAGAAAACACATACAGCGAGTGTGATATATTTATTCTTCCACCAACAGATGCTCATGCAGAGTTGACTGACGAGGACTCTGGCGATGAGGATAATGTTGAAATCAATAACCTACCTCTAACTTTACTCAGAGCAGATGCTGAACTTCAACAAGCAATTGATGTTAATAAATGTCACGATGAGGAAGCAGATAAAAGCGAGCCACTTCATAAAATAGTAAAAATATATAATTGGCGGAAGAAAGACTATAATGAAGTTAGTTCAACCTGGAAGACAATATTCCATATACTTCAAGAAAAAACGCCCATTCTGTGATTTTGATTATTTTTACGGAAGAGATTTTCGATATTCTGACCAGCGAAACTAATAAATATCTCAATAGAAAAAAAACTTACCCGCTGACATCAAAATAGGGGAAATGAAATATGTTATTGGTATTTTATTAGTGAGTGGTTACAGTTAAGTGAATAGGAAAAAAATGTACTGGGAAAACGCACCTGACACAAGAAATTAACTCATTGCTAGTGCTTTATCAAGAGATACATTTTCAACCATATTTACAAACTTAAACTGTGCAGATAACTATCACCTAAACAAGTCTGACAAATTTGCGAAAGTGCGGCCACTGATGGAAAAAAATATCTGCAATGTTTCTTGCACATTGTCCTCATGCAAGGAAATTAGTGTTGATGAGGCGATGGTGCTATATTTTGGACGACACGGTTATAAGCAATTTATACGCGGTAAACCGATAAGATATGGATTCAAACTTTGCAACCTCAAGTGGCTACATCGCATGGTTCGAACCTTATCGAGGAGCTACTACAATTTTGTACTCAAAGTATTCGGAAATAGGACTCGGTGTGAGCGTCGTTTTGACTTACACAGATAAATTATTCGAACTTCATTTTGGTCAAAATTATCATTTGTTTATATACAATTTCTTTACTGGGCTGCCTTTAACTGCTGAGCTAACTAAAAGAAATTATCGTATAACAGGGACCTTTCGGAGGAAATAGAGCTGGTAAGTGCCCATTGCCAGATGCCCAGAAAATGAAAAAGAAAGACAGAGGCTTTTATGATTATCGTGTTAGTGATGAGATCATAATTTATAAATGGCATGATAATAGCATAGTCTCAGTTTGCTCTAATGCAATCAGTGTGAACCCACTGCATAAATCTGAACGATACTCACTAAAACTCAAAAAGAAAATAACAGTTTCTCAGCCACACCTAATACACCAGTACTATCAAAATATGGGAGGTGTTCATCTCTCGGATCAAAATATATCATCAGTCAGACCAAGTATTCGCGGAAAAAAGTGATACATGCCTCTTATTTTGCATTGTATAGATATGTCTGTACAGAATGCTTGGTTATTATCCAGATATAATGGCAGTACCATAGATTTGTTCACATTTAGACGTCGTATTGCTGTAGCTATTATAGAAGCCAACAAACTGCGTACTAAACCAAGTCGACCACTTTCTATGACGACGGATTCAAGATTTGATGACAAAGGCCACTTTGTGATCAAATAGCTAACTGGCAAACGCACTCGATGTGGAGTATGCCATAAAGTTAGCCCTGCAAGGTGCATCAGGTGTAATACCGGATTACATGTGGAATGTTTTGTTGCATATTATACTAAAAAATAGTGTATAAGAGTATTCACCTTTATCGCAACCATTTTCTTTTAGATTTATAAAAGTATATTTGGTAAAATATTAATTTTTGTTCCCGTATAAGCCTACTGTATCACATATGATACGGCTGATTCCAGCCCCCCTGATATAAGAATATTTTTAAAAATATTTTTTCACATTTGGGGATGTCCTTTCCATCTAATTAATAACTATATTTAATTTAATTTAGGAAAAAAGAGTTTCAGATCTAAATGGGTTAAATACACAAAATGAAATACTAAAAAAATCATTATTAAAAACACAACTATCATGATTATTGCTATGGCTGTAAGTAATATTATATTCAATATTACCGACTTACAAGTAATCGACATATACTAAAATGATTTAATAGTCAGGGAGAATAGTAGGTTAAAATAGAAATGCAAAGTATATGTAGAATTATCAAGATAAACAGATTTTATTTTCAAATCCAGCAATATGCCTCCCATATTTTTAAATTAAATTAAATTAATAAAAGTCAAATTAATTAATTAAAGTCACATACTTTCTACGGACTTCTTCAACTTGGCTATATCCCGCTGAAACAGCCGCAATTGATGATGCCCTTAAGAACATGCTCGAGGGCATAATAAATGTGCAGCTCAGCCACACCAAGTGGGAACAAGCGGTATTATCGGTGAGGTATGGTGGCTTGGAAGTTCGGCGTGTGCGAGATGTTGATTTACCTGCATTTTTGGCGTCGACGTAAGGTGGCGGAGAGTGTTGTTGTTAATATTTTGCAAACGAATGGCAGCACGATTCCTATGCCCTTTATGTCTAACGCTCTGAGTACTTGGGCGGCCGTCAGCCCGCATAAGCCAGAGGCCCCGCAAATACGACGCTCGTGGGATGACTTGGCAGCGAAAGGGTCTTTAGAGCGACTTATCGATGGTGCTATGGGGGTGAAATTGACACGATTAAAGGAAGCGTCGAGACCAGAATCGGGAGCTTGGATATATGCTCTACCATCACCACACTTGGGCACCCTCCTCGATCGCGACTCATTACGTGTGGCCGTTTCTCTGCGGTTGGGCTGCAACGCGTGTGAACCACATGTATGCGTCTGCAGCTCAATGGTGGAGGCCAACGGCCACCACCCTCTAAGTTGTCGCAAATGTTCCGGAAGGTTTCCTCAGCACCACGCCCTGAATGATATCCTTCGTCGCGCACTCATATCTGCCAACATTCCTTCCGTACTACAACCCCCCCCCGGTCTCATTCGCAGCGATGGTAAGAGGCATGACGGCCTTACATTGGTGCCGTGGAGGAGGAGAAAGTACCTTATATGGGATGCAACCTGTGTTAGCACATTTGCACAGTCACATGTTGGACAAACGTCAAGAGCAGCTGGATCGGCCGCCGAGTTAGCCGCCCGACTCAAACACGGCAAGTTCGCCGCACTGGAGCAGACGAACTTTTTTACCCCAGTTGCGGTCAAGACGGCGGGTCCTTGGGGATTGGAGGCCATGGCCTTCATTAGGGACATCGGACGTCGGCTAAGACATAGGTTGTGACCCATGCTCTGGATTGTTTCTGGTACAAAGGTTGTCCACAGCTTTTCAAAGTGGCAACGCTGCAAGTGTCATGGGCACCTTTTGGACCGGAAGCGAAAAAGAGCGGGCTTTTTGACTGAAAATATTTGTTTTTAGTTTAAGTTTATGACCATTTGAATTGTAAATTTGATATGATAAAATTAATTTGATTTGATAAAATTAAAATAAATTAGATCAGAATATGAATGTCAGCTGATATAATACTATGAGTATTAAGTTTAAAATTTTACGAATCATCAGCATGTATGAGATCAATTTAAGAATGTTTAAACTCCCTTATACCAGAAATTGGGGTTTTTACCAAATTATTAACAATTATCATTTAAAGTGGTTTTCTCCATGACTTGGATTTTTGTTACAGTAACACATCTTTCGGTGACTAACACTACGGGGTAACGCGCGTGGAAATCTTTGGCTATTTGCGGAGCGGATACTTTGGACAAAGGAAAAACTTCAGCTTGTTTCCAGATACCGGGAACCCATCCATTAGCAATCAAAAAGTTAATGATGTGGGTAACAGTGGGAAGCATTGCCTCAAGAATAGGGAGAGTTAGGTTTAAGTTGAGATCATCGCACCCAGTTGCTTTGGATGTGATACTTTTAATATTACGTCCTACCTCGCATACGTTAGCAAGTATGAAATTAAATTAAGGATTGTCGGGTCTAGGCTCTCTGCTGATGGCATCTATAACAGACGCCTTATCAGGTGGCTCTAGAGCAGTAGTGCGACTGGCAAAATGGGAATTAAACATATTGACATCGAAATAAGATCCAATGAACTCTGCTTGGGCTTTCCGACACAAAGAGAATTAAGAAATTTCCAGGTGTTTTTCGGGTCAGAATTTCCAAATTCCAACTAATGTAGGCCATTTTGGCATTTCAACATAGGCGATTGCAGCGATTCCTAAGCAGTTTGAAGGAACTCCATCGCTCTTCCGATGGTTCAAACTTGTGCCGAGGTTTAGCCCGATCGCGCTGAGCCATCACTTTTGTAATATCACTTGTGAGGCAAGGACAAGGCGGGCGCTTTATTCGTACAGCGTGTAGGTCAAAGGGTTTCTTTATGGCATTGTTGAAGTTCTTGACTTTGTGATCGATGGACTCTTTCTCACTATTAAATGTATCGTTCAGTGAACGGTTATGATCAATATATTGGATATCTCTCTTAAAAATGATCTGAGGTGCAAGTTTGGGATTTCTAATTTTATAACTGAGATAGAGAAGGTCGTGGTGCGAGAAACCAAAAGCAGTATTTGTCCAAAGCTTTTATTTTTTTCAAATGATGATGTAATTATTAAGTCTAAAAAACTATGAGAACTCTTGTTATCATAGCAACAAGCGGCGAAAGAGAAGGGTTTAAGGATGAGGTTAATTGGAAAAGTCGTTCAGCCCTGTAATCGCCTTTGATCAAACATGTGTTAAAGTCACCCATAAATATAGTGTGTTTGAATTGATAAAGTATGCTTTCCAAAGTTGTCTCAAGTTCTTGACAATAGTTCACCCGAGGCGGACTATTGTCCGCCTGAGGTGCTTTGCTAGGAGTGGTATATTTACCACTCCTAGCAAAAACGGAGAGAATTGCAGCTGAAGCTCAATGAGGAGAAATTCCGGACGTCCCTTGGAATTAGATGAAGATTGACAGACGATTTTATATTTTATATCTGACTGTAAATATATTCCAACGCCACCACATCTACGGCCAACTCTATCATTACGAAGAAGCTGGTAAGTAAGATGGCAGCAACGGTTTAAGCGTAGTCTCGCTAACGAGAAGTGCGCGGAGGCTTAGATGAGAGAATGTGGTGAGTAGATCGGGATAGTGTTTGAGGATGCTTTGAGTATTTATGTGGCATGCATTGAAGAGGTTTTTGTGGTTAGAGAGGGTGACTTTTAATACATTATGAAGAGATGGAATGTCATCAATGCTGAGAGAATTAATACTGTCGCTGATCAAGTACCGGTGTGATCTGAAATATTAGACCTATTAATAAACAGATCATCAGATGTAGAAGAAGAACAACGGGGCAGAGTTTTAGGATAGGAAGAAGAAAAATTGGTTTGACACATATCAAATTTAGGAGAAAAATAATACTAAGTATGTTTAAATAAGAATAATATAACTAAAATCAAATAAAAATGAAGGTATGCAAGTAT
>JAOPUG010160205.1:0-10871 GCA_027564375.1 Micropterix facetella | reverse complement strand
AGTTGGGTGACAGAATCAAACAAGCATGAGGTTAAGGTTTTGCAATTCGGTTCCTATCATTGTGTAGCATTAACCAATGTAATATAGATATTAATTCTTAAATAAATAAATAAATAATAAGTAATAAACCCGGAAAAATAAACGATATTATAAATTTATCTGTTATAAGTTAATTAGTTCGTAGACCTCGGCTACACTCCTGTAGGCCGAAAAGACCTCAATTTATAAGACTATAGGCTCCCCTAACACGGCACATTGACTGCGATTCATCTAGCGTTGAGTGTCTCTCCGGCGCGTATCGTCGTACATTCGTCACCGCGTGCGATCAAAATAACGTCTGCTGTTCGTATTAACAAATACTTTAATTTTCTTTCGACTGAGTGACCCTCCTGCCACCGAGCGCTTGACCCTCATTGCCGATGTACATTTGGAAACTTCCGCTCGTGCGCACGCCACCCCGATCAGGGAATCCCCCATCGTACTCCTCTTCTCCCGCCAAAGAGCCCACCCAACATTAGCTATTTGCCTCGTTGGACGGACAAGAGATCTAAAATTACCTTTTCAATTTACATAGTTGTATACAGATCTATCGTTATATTAAATTACTCTCCCCCCCCCCCTCCCTGAGAGGGCCAAATCTTACAATCCTACAAGGTGCTGTTATTATAACTCGAGTAAACTACATCCGATTTCAATAAATCATTCACCAATCGATAGTTATGGTCAGTGCGCGGAGACCACTTGATTTTGGGGTGTGTACGAGCTACGGTTCTTTTGTTTTATGTTAGTTAAATTTGCGGCTGCCGCCTCTCTGCCAAAATAGCAAAACGAATGTAATAATGCTCTATGCTTCTATAAGAGGCCTTTCATTGTATTTGGAATCTATTTTAAATATAATTACAATTCTATCGAGTGGCGCCACAAGTTTTCTTGTAAGCGATTAGAATTTATTCCGATAGATGGCGATTTTTTAATATTTCTGTTTTAAAATCTGACGCCCAAGCGAAATGCCCCTAGGTACGTCGTTCGAGATGGCTGCGGCCCGCAGCCGTGATGGTTGCGGCCCGTCGCAAGAATGCCTGACACCATCGCGAAGGAAACCGAGCGGTTTTAGATATTGGTCGAAGTGTATTAACCCTTTGGGGGTTTCCCCTTGCCAGTTTCAACTTAAATTAGTAATATTAATTTAATTAAGAGTAAATCGAGCTATGCCAATTTCGCCTGCCTCGCCTCCCTCACTCATCGACCGATACCCCCACGAAAAATCACTTTCGCACGGCTTCTGCTACTTTAAAAGTGGTATCCTTTCCTTCAGGGTAGCCACGCCCTTCCTTACTCAGGGTAGCTGCATATCTAGCTGGCCAACTTTACATACTTAAAGCAACCTTTAAATTTAAAAAGTTAATCTACTTCAATTTCGTTTTACAACTTTCAGAAATATTAAATAATAAATTTAAATGGAAATATTATGTTTTCAACAAATATTAGCCGAGACTGCGATTATAAAGGCAATATAGATTGTCGGCAAAGCAAATATTCGTTATTTGGAAGCGGAGAGCAACGTTATGTTGTGTTTTGTTAATCAAACCCATCTCCGTTTGGGTATAAAAACGCCTATCTGCATCAACCTTTTGGTGACCTAAGATGTACATGCGTGCCGTCCGCACAATAGCGTGTGTGCTGCTTGATACGTCTGCAAGGCCATTGTTTAGAGATCTGTGCATAAAGACTCTGCCGTCCATCTACATAATAGAAGTAGCGCTGTATGTTGGCAGAAATCTCGACGAATTTGAGGTGATTGGTGTGCATCACTATCCCAACAAGGTCCCGATGCAAGCTAAGTTCGGTGAGCCATGCATTATCCAAGTCGAAGAGGCTAGCATATGTCGCCAGCTTAGCAGTTTACAACAATCTCAGCGAGCATATGCTTCAATCGCGAGCTGCCTTAAGAAGTATCTCACAGATAAGGCATTTTACTCACTGGAGGAATATTACTCGTGCGATAACTAAAATCAATAGGGTTAATGCTATATCTGTAATGTGTTTAATTACCTCTTTGTATTTTCTTGAGCTTTCTTTTATTAAATTTGTTTATGTGTGTTTTCTAACATTTTTACGTGTTCGTGTTAAATTTAGGATAAAAAATCCTTTGCTGTCCGTAATATGACTTGTATACCATTATGTTAATAAAATGAATTTTAATATGTATAATATGAATATAGAGTAATTAGCAATATGGATACATCTTAGATTTTACCATACACAACAAAATTTATGAGCAGTGTGTTATGGGGCATGTATTCACTTTTTAAAATAATTCCTGAAAAAAATACTTGCCGGGAAAATAACTTATATCTCGTATTAAAAACAAATTACTTTAATAAAATGTATAAAATAGAAGATTACTTAATCTATCTATGTACTCACTAGTAGCCGTAGATATTCGCCAGACTTATGATATTCCAGTGTTATAAAACCACTATCCTGTTTGTCGGGACACTGTTCAGGCTGTGATAAAAGTTGAATTGGATTAATAAATTGACATATTTTTGCTCAATACCTTAACTTACCCAAATAGTTTTCGGCCTTTTTTATTATTTATGTTTTCAATGGCCAGAACGTTATAATCATCGGTAACAGGACGCAGACAACCGCTACCTGGAACACAAAATAACTACTTGAAAAAAAGAATGTAGGTTGAAAATAGTAAGGCCAAAAATGAGTTGCCACTGACTTTCTTTGGTGCTTCTTTCCAATAGTGCATCTTTCTAACTCACAGATCGAGTCGGATTTATTTCAATATTAAATTTAATAAATTGTTGTCTTTTGATGTATATCTGTACAGTATTACTGAGACCACCGGTGTGCACAGTAATTCGCCAGATATTTTTATTATATTATAGACAGGTATTTTTTTTATGGCAAATTTTACAATAAAATATACAATCAGGCTTACTTATTGCATAAATTGCAATCTCTTACAGCCAACCTTCGTGGAAGTGAAAGAATTTAGGTGCCAGTAGAATAAAATAAACAGAAAAACTTAATAACAAAAAGTAATCAATTAACAAAAATGCCAATTTTTAAAGACAATTTGAAGAAATGTCAACAAGGAGCGGAGGACAGAAGAGGTTGGGATGATACGTATGATAACTAGGAATTTAGGGACATGAAACGCGTTTTCAGAGATACTTGAAAAGTAGAAAGCGTTGGTGCATTTCTTATTTTAGACGGGAGCTGCTTCTATAATCAAGCTGCATGGACGGTGAAGGAATATGTGAAAAAAGAAGAATTATGAGTAGGAATTGCAATTTTACTATCCTGACTGGAGCGGAGTGGAAGAACCTGACTTCCTAAGTTGGTGAATTTTCTTTGTGTTACTGTGTTATAAAAAAAACTAGCGTCTTTTTCGCGACACTCTTCTGTTTAATTATTTTTCATAATGTAATCAGGTTGAAATACAAAATTTTGAATTTTGAACTTCTATAGGTACATAATATCCATGGGATGATAGCCCAAATACCAGAACCATAAAACACAACAATAAATTCTATTTTTGTTTCTGCGATTTTAACTCATTCGAAATTATATAATTTGGTCAATTATAAAACGTTAAAATACAAATCAGCATTCTTTCTACAATAAAATACAGGATAAACCCATAATATATTCTTTTTGTTATTCCCCGCTAATTCACTATTTTCAAGGTTCATTCTTCATTCTTAATCCTACAGAGTCACTCTACAGGCTGTGTTCTGACTTAGTAATTAGTTAAACAGTATTTTTTTATTAATGCAATTAACAACCCCAACAAAGTATGAATTTACATTGAGTGAAAGAAGATAATAAGCCCTCTAGTTATCTCTGCTTATGGCTATGTTTCAGATGCCTTGGAAAAATTCGTGTAATTTTAGATGAGAAGTGAGATTTGGTACATTTTAAAATAAATCAAAGACTATCGCGGTTTTTTGGAATTATAAATAAGGTTAGACAAATTTACCACGGTTTTAGCACCCGACGTTTCGGCTATGTTGCAACCGCCGTTGTCCGTGTTAGACTAAATGGCCCTCAGTCGCATCCGTTGTTCTGGGGGTAGGCGGAAAACTGTTGCTGTTACTGCGTAGATTATAACAGTGGTAGGGCGGAGGGTTCGGTACGCGAGGATTTTCAATATCCACCGTACACACAACACTCACTGTATCTTGTGTTGCGTCCTCGCATTCGAGGATGGGCCTTGAAAACATTTTAAGAAAAGAATTCACGCAGTAGAGAGTTAGGAACCGTTTTCTCTATTGCGTTCGAAGTTCTTCTTATTTCATTGGCTTCCCGGATCATGCACGAAAAGTAAAATTATTGTTATTTCCGCTATGCAATATGTATTCGCAGATCGCCGATTTTTCTCGCTGAACGTTTTTAACCACTTTGAGGTGTTCCATCGGTCAAGTGGCTATGGGCCGTTTCATTTGTCCTAGGTAAGCTAAACCACAGATTTTATACACACCCGGTATTTGCAGTGGTATTACATCCTTTACAGGCTTCAGATATCGAGCTATATTTTGGATCGGTTTGAAGATCGTTTTTACATAGAATTTCTTTAGCATCTTACTTATTTGATATGCTACTCCATTGACGAACTCTAAAAAACTTCACGCTGTATATTCGTTTAATCTTATTTATATATTTTTAAGCTTGATAGGCAAACACCACGAAACCTAAATAAGGGATTTGCTAAGAATATTTTTAGAGTACAATACAATATAATACAAAAACTTGATCACAAAATTTATTGATCACAAAAAAAAATCACAACGGCGGCACCTATTGCATAGCAATTTCTTATGGCCAACTGACAATTAAGTGAAATTTAGAGATTTCTATTTATATTTCATTTTTCTTTTTCTTTTTTGATTATTATTTTTTTTAAGTTTTTTGATGATAAAGTTAGCTTAAAAAAATTAAACATTTAATAAAATAAACATTAGACTGCTTTTATTTGTATATTTAAAATTAATTACTAACCGATGGTTTAAGTTGACAGTGCAGACTTAATTTCTAGACATTTAAAAGTCTGCCTTAAAATATGCCCAGGACCAGTGCTAATAATATGCTAATAATAATATGTCTTGCATCAATTTTTTTGCTAACATGCCATTACAAATATAACATTAATTATTTCCTAGTTGTAATACCGAAATTAATAAATAAAATAAACAGTAGTGGTGGGGGCATAAAAGAGAACAAAAATGAATAGTTAAAATAAACAATAAAAATATTATTATTTCTGGGCAAGGAGAGAAATGGGGATAATTGTATGGAGAGATTAGAATAACTTTGTTGGAATAGATAGCGTTTTGTCTAGAACTTTTGAAAAGTGGATATTGAAGTAATACTTCTAATAGTAGAAGGGGGCTGGTTTCTTGCATTGTTTCATGAAAGAATGGGGCTTTCCCCAGTTCCTTATTAGTTTAAACTGAGCTTATTTAGATCGGGAGCCACCAGCTAACCCCCCGTTGGGGGAGGGGGGGGGGATTTTCAGGGCAGCCGCCGCGCTCCATTCTAAGCTATGTAAATAACTCAAAATGTTTTAGTACTAGGTCGAGTTTGGTATCGTTTCTAATATAAAAGTTAGACTCTGTCATAGAAATCAAAATGAGAAAAAAAACAAAATTTAGCTGTTCTAAATTTTTGAAAAAGTTTCCTTTTTTTAAACTAAACATAAATTTTCCACTTAAAGTTATGCTTAAATAACTCATTGTAAATAACCCAACATAAATAACTAAATACATAAAAATTACCACCATAAACAAAAAGCATAGATAACAGCTTTAAAAAAAATCATACCTATGGCGCGGCGAGCGCGAAGCCAGGCGAAGTAGCAGCGGATCGCGGTATCGTTACGGCGACGATCGTCCCACATTGACGGTATTTGGTACTTGGTATCGTTATTTTATGAAGTAGGGACAAGGAATTCATTTCTGATACAAAATTTAGACTATGTCATAGAAAAAAAATGAGAAATTGAAAAAAAAAAACAAAATTTAGCTGTTTAAAATTTCTGAAAAACGTATCTTCAACTAAGCATATATTTTCAACTTAAAATTCATGCTAATTAACTCTGGTTTTCTGGAATACAGAAAAATTAACACCATATAGATAGCATAGATAACTGTTTTTAAAAACAGCATATGAATGATGGGCGAGTGAAGAATATAGAATTGTGCCTAGGTCTGTTAATTGCACTGTCCTGCCATGACCGGAGTATGGGACCATGACTACTTAAAATTATGAACATTTATTTGGTAACAAAGAGTTATGTCAATGTAAAAAAGAATTTTTAATTGTTAAGGGCAATAAAAAGAACGGCGATGTGTAATTTTCCGCGTTCACAAATTCTCACAAATTTAACCCTATAACCAAACTTCGATAGGTGCCTAAATTCACGCAGATCAAAGGTGTATGTGAGGCAGGGATTTGGTAACCAGTCTACTTTGTCTAGAATACATCCCATGCCTACGGGATATATGCCTCGCTTACATTAAGGTAAGCAACATTGGCGTATGTGCAAATTCATTGTGTAAATTCATTGTGTAAATTCAACGATCTTTTCCCACAAACATTATTGGCTCTTGTTTACTAAGTCCATATTTAAAAAATCACGATTTTCATAAAGTAAAACATAATGTTTATATTGTATTCACGGTTTTTCAAAGTATTCTCCGTGATAATTTATATATTTTTTCTACCTTTGAAACTATTGAAAAAAACAGTTGGCCGAGTCTTCTTTAGAGGTCTCCTCAATAACTTCTCGAAACGCTGTCGCCGTCGCTTCTAGAACATGAACCGTATACCTCAAAGTATATCCTTAATATTTGGAAATAAAACGAAATGTTCAAGGTCCGAACTGTATGGGGGATGCTTGGAGCCTAATAGGGTCGTGCAGCTTGGGTACAACGACTGTATTTGTCACCTTGGTCAGCGTGACTCACGGCTCAACTCCCATTCGGAAGCCTTCCCGAAGAGGGACTAACCCTGTTAACCCGCTATGCGGTTGGATCTGGGGGAATAGCTCGGGCGGCCCTGGTCGGTTGATGTATTGGTCGGTTTACCTCCCTTGCTCAACTCGCCAATAGTCGGTGGGGTTGGAAGCGTAACGCAACCTAGGACGCGAGGGTAGATGTCGACTTGACGTTACCTATCCTTAGAAACGACCCGTTGGTAACTCAATATCGGGTAGATACGCCTCGGGTCCGCGATATTTCCGAGTTACAGAATTTCCGTTTCTTTTAAATATAGACACACAATTCCCCTTCTATGGCCCTAAATTAGTTTACAAGGACTCTAATATCTCCCTTATTGATCCAAACCATCATTTTAAATTCCGCGGCAGAAAAATCATCTATCAGGGTAAAGACCTCTCTACCGATCAAGTAAAAGAGCACTTCAGTAGTTGGCTGACAAAAATAGGTGTCTTGCTAATTTCTGTCCCTAGAAAGGCTTGGATCTATGACAACTACCTACCCTCTCATTTCTCATTGCCCTTTCTCATTTATGATTTCACCAAAACTCAAATGTACCAGCTAGATGCGCTGGTGACAGCTAGTATCTTGGTTATCCTTAGCAAAACCAGCCGCCCCTTCGACTCTCTTCAGGTCCAAACACCACTTTGGGCTAGTTCTAAAACTACCCTCTCTGCATATGCCTCGAACTTTAGGGACTCTAGAATAACAGACACTGCGATTCTGTCAAATGCTAAGGATCCTGCAATAATGAAGCACGCAGCAAGTGACCGTAGTGAACCAAATGGTCTACAGGCCCGCATAGACTTCCACAAAAATTCTTGCTAGAATCAGGCAGAATGGCACTGGTCTGGGGTATGGCAGTAAAACTATGAGCGATGTGGACCTAAAAAAGTCCCTCTTGCAAAGAGATTACGACAGCAACATTATGGCTCATGCTGTTGTCCTTCAATGCCAAAATGACTGGATAACAGTAGGGGACTTTTGCATTTCCCCTCCAATGCACTGGAAGATAATGTTGTATGACGACACCAGAGATGCTGACATTCTATCTAAATGCCTTCGAGCATACATTTTCAGACCTCAGTAACCTCGCTCGTTGGAGCTATTCAGAGGATAATTCATGTCCTCTTTGTAGCAATACCCCTTGCACAGCTAGACATATTTTGGCTGGCTGCAAGATGGCTTTAGATCAAGGACGGTATACTTACCGCCATGACAAAGTCCTTGCTGTTATTCGCGAAGTTATTAGCCTCTCTGTAGCTAGTGTCAACAAGGGTCTCACCAATACAGTATGTGCGGGATGGCTCTATAGGCAAAACACATTCTACTACAAAACCTTTTTCAATAATAGAGAAGGCTTCAGATTGGATTCCGGAGGTTGCTTCGGTCTCCATACAGTATAATTTCCCAGAAAGTCTCGGATGCACAGTCCCTATCTCGGAAGATGGCCCTTATCGTAGAATTAACTGTTCCTTGGGAATCAAATATCCCAAAAGACCACGAATACACATTAAATAAATATCATGATCTTGCAAATGCCGTCACTCGGAATGGCTTCACTGATCACCTTCACACGGTGAAAGTAGGCGCTCGTGGCCTCCTAGCCAAATCTCTATTTCACCTATTTTAGGATCTGTGTCTCCAGGAAAATATTCCTAGAAAAAATATCAAAAACTGCAATTTCCGTATCTCAAATACTATGGCTTCGAAGGGGGAGTGATTGGGTGGTTAGGTGAATGCTCACATGTGGCAAGACAGCTGTTCTAAACCTACCACAGCTGGTCGTTAGTCGGAACCCACCGCTCACCCCCCATAAGTGTAACAATAGTATTATGATGGGCCCGACTGGTCGGTGAATTTCATGGCAGCTCTGTTTGTACTTACTTACATACACTGAGTCACGCTTCATTCATTGTTTGTCAATTTTCGACTCGAAATAAAGTCTGTTTGTTGAACCATCCATCGTATTCACCTTATTTGGCCCCGTGCGATTTCTCTAAGTTGAAAGGATGTTTTTTTAATGGCATTCTGACCATCAAAACATCTACGACACAAACACTATAGTCGCCGCATTACAAAGTTGTCACTCGCAACGAACCAATAGGATCATGCAATCTCTTTCACACTGGTATGGCCTTACGGAGAGTGACCGCAGGTATCTGCCAAACGGCCGCCAAAGTTTTTGGCCCCAGTGACCACTTTATATTGTGGCGACTATAGAGGAAATTCCACAAAATGAGCTGGAACACGCATTTGAATCATTCTTGAATCATTGTAACAGGTGTATTGAAACTGGAGGAGAATTGTTTAAATAAAAAAATCGATAATATTCAGATTTCTTGTTTGAATGATTTTTTTCCATGGCGATTCTCGAAACTTATTTATGGCACTGTAAGTTCTGATTTTGGCACTGAATATAGAGACTCTTATCATCATCATCATTGTGGCCTTTAAATGGTCCATTCCTAGACATTCGGGACATAGGCCTTTTTTAATGTCTTCTTCGCTTGCTGATCTTAAACCCTTCTCATCCAGACTCGTCCTCTGTGGCATCTGACATCATCCACCCAGTGTATCGGTGGACTGCCTCGTGGTCTCATTCATATTCAAGCGTGGTCTCTATTCGAACATTTTTCTAATTCACCAACTATGATCCATTCTGGCTAAGTCGAGACACAGCGTCTTTAACTCTTGTCTTACTACTGATCCATTTGTTACGTTTTCGGCCATTCGTAGGGTGATTTCGAGCCTGATTTGTTTCATTGCTCTTTGCACAACTCTAATCTTCTCGGCCGACTGTCGAATAAGAGTCATTGTCTCCAATCCGTATGTAAAAAACAGATGAGATATATTGCGTGAACATATTGGACGGGAGTTATTCATGCATTATTATTTAATTAGTCATCAACCTTTATTTCTTCCTTTAACAAATCAACTACATGTTTTTATTGGCACCAAAAGCTGCCCAGATTTGGGAAATCTACCTCTCGAACTCTGCTATTTGGTTTTCGCCACCTGGCACTATTTTGTGGCTTAAATAAATATAATGGCTTATGACTTCGATAGGTAATGAATGGTACTGCTCTACTTGAAGATTGGCTGTGATCTTCGTTTTTGAGATTTTCATTTTCATTCCAACTTTTCGCAATTCCTCCTTTAGTTCTTCTTTTATGGACATCACATCTTCATTGTACGTTTGCTCGAAATTAAAATATGTATTAAATCGCACATTTAGATACAGGCATAAGCCTAGTTAGGTGTGTGATGTGCCTCCGGTTGCATGGGAGTGATATTTACCAATTAGTCGCTTTATTTTTTATTTGCCATTATTTTTCCCAGTGTAACCATAACGTAATTATACACTATGAAAAATAAATAAAATAAATAAATTGTTATTGGAAAGTAGAACCAAGTCATTGAGGAATAAGGTTGGACAATCTCTCTGTCAATGTTGTCATCAATCTGTCAATGTTGATTATTATTTATTTATTGAAATACTTATGAATATTTTATACAGCTCATTGATCGTATGAATATTTCATACAGCTCGATTTCTGCAAATCGAAATCGCATTCCAGGTTGGTTCGTTCCGCGATAGAAGAAAAGATGAAGATTCGTCTTTTCATTAAAAGACGAATCTCCTTAACAATTTATAGATATTTTTTTCAGCATGGATGCATTATTTTATTTTACTTTTATTTATATGGGAAAAATTGTTTCGCTTACGAGTGTTTCAGATTATGAGTAAGATTTAATCAATCAATCAATCAAACATTTATTGTCTTAAAAAAAACTAAATACATAGTTGTATAAACATTAGTGTGTAGAGATAGTGCTATGTTAAATTATATT
>JAOPUG010160182.1:0-10878 GCA_027564375.1 Micropterix facetella | reverse complement strand
AAAGTCTTAAATCAAAAACTTTTTAGGATAATTAATACTGTTTTTATGTGTTTTTTTATTGTTTCATGTACTAATTAACTGAACTGATGTTCGCTAATAAAAAGTAACACTGTATTAAGCTAAAATTAACCGACTTTCCTAACTCGTACGATGTTTAGATTGAGAAAGTATTATAATTCTGTTAAATAGAATATAGTATAATATAACGTAGAACAATAAGCAAAAAAAAAAATACATAATCAGAAAAACTACGAAAAGCAATATAAACTACAGAATTAGTAAACATAGATATATAGTAGGTGTGAATGCCATTTTTTATTTCGTAGTTTTTTTTCAAAAATCCAACTATGTGTTGGATGTTTAGGGCTTTGTTGTCATTTTTAACAGCTCCTTAGCTTTAAAATGATAATAGAAGCTCATATTTCCTTGTCTTATAAATGAGCATATTATGCATTAAAAAATCATATCACTTTCTTAGGTACAGTCGTTTGACTCGACTTCGTTATAATGCCGCTATACCTATCAGGAGGCAGCCATAAAGGAGTTTTTTTTTTCGAAAACAAATCAACATTACAGTTATGACCAAGTTGTTGATGTGTAATATCATCCGTCTAAACCAGCTCTGTAAACATTTCAGTCTCCCTCTGACAGATCAGTAATTGTTGATTGGTAGGCAACCATCGCTTCATCGGCACTTGAAAAAAAACTTTCCTTTTTTTTTATCTTGGTAATTATCTTGATAATTGGGAGTAAAAAGAAGTCACAGGGAGCTAAGTCGGGGCTGTAAGGTGGGTGAGTCAGGGTTTAAATACCAGATTCTTGAATGCACGCCCTTATTCGTATAGGGAATCCTGTATTTTCCAAAGAGAATCAAAATATTATTTCAATCCAGTTCTATCCCTCCCTCCCGAAGGTTCACCCCGCTCAAAATCAATACCACAACAAATTTTTTAACTGGTGACAGGTGGCAGTTGGAGAAATACTTTCAACTGTTCTGAATACAGTTTTTCAAAGGACTTTCAAATGACATGTCGTAAGTCTGTAAGATATGACTTCTGTCATTTTTTGACTTTGACACTTCTATTTGATAGATGACAGCCAAAAACTAATGGGTCATTCCAGAGTGAGACTATGACTATATACCAATTCTACGCAATCGATTCAACGGCTTGACGGTATCATGAGAGATTATACACACATCCACACAGACCGATATCACTCTGAAAATAGTCTTAATTGTCTAAAAAAAACCCATACGATCACAATACTTTCCCTTCCAGTGGTAGCTGGGAAAGTAAAATACAAAACAAAGAAATCTAAATTGTCATGTATCACCTGCGTAAAGCCGTTAATAGGCAGGCAGATGTAAATTTCTAATACTGCTCTAGGTATTTCTGAGATTTTCGTACATTTCATTGTCGTCTCTGTATTGCTGCTAAACATAACACAATATAAAATCTATACTGTACCTACCATAAAATATGTACCTATTATTCTGAGAAGCGAATGAAGCATATCTAATTTTATACGCCAACTGATTTCGATCATTTCGGTAGTTGTTTAGGAGTGCTGATGTGAGAGGAAATATTATACCACTTATCGAAATTAGATTTCGTCAGTTGGAGTAGCTATATCTACTTAAATTGATATTGTAAATATTTTGTGATCGATTAGGTTGCCTTTATGATGGTACTATATTGTTGATGCACTACTGAAGGTGCGGACTGAGAATAATGTACTGTGTGTGTACATTCTGCCAAAATCATATACTAGAATATGATTGCCAGTGTAGCACCCTCGCCTGAGGTGATTTCCTCTACAGAAATAAAGTCGATTTAAGTGTACGACTACGCGCGGATATAATTATTGTAATTTGTAGCGCGGAATAGAAAATATCGATTGTACGTAATATTCTAACGTTAACATTAGTGTAAAAGGCTGAATAACCCTGATTTTTACGAAAGTTTTGACCGTCATTTGATCACTTAGAAGATTTGAAACAGTGCCGCAAAATCGGTTCGTCCGCTGGAGTGCAAAGGAGTCTGCACCTTCCTATGGAACGAGAGCTCTGGTAGGAAAAGCTATCAACATACCGTCCACAGGAATATTGCCAGAGCTGCAGTGATAATCTGCAATAACGTGCAATCAATTGCATCTCTAGCCACAGATAGGCTTGAGGCGCGTTGATATCGCGACCATATAATATAATTCAATCAGGATGGATAAGTAAACAAGTACATGTTGATATTGTTTTTTTTTTAATCTTTTCTCGATGAAAGGAGTATATGCGTTTTTATGATAATGCAGACTAAGCTGTCTTTAAATGTCCCTTCGATGGATCCGATGTTCGAACGCATGTTCACATTCGCTACACAAATAATATACCAGGAAAATGAACAATATATATGTAAGTGTATTTTTAAAGCCCATTTAGGGGGGAAATGAACTACCACATTGCATATCTGTGAATTTCAACTAAGTTATTTATGAATTGCATCCAAATGCTTTTTCAAGCTTACTCGTTGAGTGAAAGCGCGATCGCATTCTCCACACGAAAATTTCTTCCATTTCATGTGAACTGCGTTTAAATGTCTTATCAAGTTTCCTTTCTCTGTAAATGCACGATCGCATTCCCCACACACGTATTCCCTCAGCTTCATGTGAACTGAGTTGAAATGATTCTTTAACTTTGCCGTTTGTGTGAAAGCACGATTACACTCGCTACAAACTATCTTTTTCAATTTAGAGTGAACACCGTCTACATGTCTTTTCAAATTCCCTTTCTCTGTAAAAGCACGACCGCATTCCCCGCACGAGTATTTCTTCAGTTTTCTGTGAACCGAGTCAAAATGATTCTTTAAGTGTGTCGGTTGTGTGAAAGCACGATGACATTGGTTACATTCAAATTTCTTTAATTTCAAGTGAATACCATTAATGTGCCGAGTTAATTCACTCTTACAAGAAAACGCCCTATCGCACTCCGAACAAATATGAGATTTTACACCTCCGCCACTAGATCCAGTAACACCAATATTACTACTTCCAGATGGCTCCATCTTTATGAATCGAGTCTCAACTTCGTCGAATTCGACCACATTTCCATGTTCGAAACCGTTCAGAGGAAAATTCGAGTCTGAATCAACAGAAACGTCGACCTCCGTTTTAATGGCGATATTTTCTTCAATCTTCATAGGCACTTGGCTGTAATCGTTGACGATTTGATCACTCATTTTCTTTTATTGAAAATTTTGTATTGCTTCGATGCGATTATTAGAGTGTTATTTATTTGGAAATGTTTGCGTCTGCAGTGGCACAACACACGACTCGTGAATGTATAAAATTGACGTAACATAATATCATGTTCAGAGTTGCCATTTATAAGAAAATTCTTTTGGCGATATGACCACGGTCTAAAATCCACAGAGTGTTTGTAATATTGTTTGTTCAGCTAATAAAAACGAAAAATTATTCGTTGCTAATGTTATTATTAAGTCAATGTACGCCATACTTCGTCTAGCGTAAGAGGCTTCGCAATAGCTCATGAGTCAGCAGAATGCGCCCTTGCCTGCTTTGCTGCTATACTCGTTACATGAAAGGGGCAGAAGTGTTGTTAAAAATAATTCTGTCTCAAAAGTCGCCAAAAACATGTTTTCTCGGCAAACATTTTCTGAAAAGAACGAAATTTTTAAATACGATTTTGATAAAATTATGATCTTCTTAAAAGTAAGATATTTTCGGAAAGGACGATATTATATGATAATATCATATTTTCTGAAACAGTAGGTAGGTACGGAACGCTAAAACTAATCAGTATCATCCATTGATGAATAACACCCATTGGCGACAGTGTTTTTGAAAACGGACAATGCGTTCACGAGTTATCGTGCCCACAAAACTTTCAAAGACTTAAGTACAAAACGATCAATCTAATCAGTTCTTCTCATTGACATTTAAAACATTGGTAACGGGCGACAGAATTTTTGAAATCGGACAAGGCACAGCTAAAAATGTCATTTCAAAGTGGTCCGTTTAAATGGTAGGTAGGTTAGGTACGGAACCCTAAATTTAATCATTTCTCTCCATTGACGACTAGAATCTATTAGCTAAATATTTTTTTGAAATCGGACAATAGTCCAGTCAATAGGGACTAAAGAAGGCCTTTGCCCTACAAAAGGTGGTGTAGAAATGATTTTGATAATCATGTTATTTAGATCTAGTCGCCGATGAAAAATCCAAATTTTCGACCTTGGCTCCCCCAAGGTCGAAAATTTGGATCGGTGCGGTCCACCGTCAACGATCTTTTTTTCAAGATAATTCCTCAATGGTTGGTCATTGAATACGACAATAAAATATATGTCATATTTGAAGAAAACTCAATTTCCTACATTGGTTGAACGAACACTTTTTTGTAAGTGTAATGTGTAAAGGGTTACAGAGGCGGGAACATGAACATTCTTCCAAAAAATCGTTTAACTCCTCGTTTTTCTCATTTTAAGAAATAATTTGTAGCTATTCATTACAAATTTATGATATTTTTGTAAATTCAAAGTCATCTCATTTCCACACCACCACGAGGTAGAGTAAACGGCGCGTTTTTAAAAATTGTGATATCCCCAGTAGGCCTAATCCACAGATGTTATTTTTTTTGCAATTGAGTACGTCTCGTATGTCCTCGAGTATATTTCTATTATCTCTTTCCTTTTTATGGTCCTGGTCGATTGATGTTGATGCATTTTAATCGCTTTCGTTAGTGTTATCCTCTAACCCATTTTGAGCACTGAGAATCTGGGCTTCCATCCATGTCAATACCTCATCTTCATCGTCGCTCTCGATTATGACCTCTGGTGCATTCACGCATGATTCACCACTGCAGAATCCGCATATAACAAAGTACTTCAACGCGCCTGCAGCCACATGCTCCGCCGCATCCGTTCTTGCAATTACATGCAATGCAATGTAATAGGGTGTAGCAAACCTACCAATTACCATATTCCACACACAGGAAAGAGGAAGGGACAGGAGGAAGCGTCGCAGTGCAATGATACCCCTGGAACCCAGCGAAGTGCAATGCTGGTTAAGGAAGATAACACGAACACAAATAATGTACTTGTTTGGATAAGTACTGTGTTTAATATAAGTAAAATTTACGTGTTTCCTACATCTCTCTTTGTTTTTTATGTTGGATTTGGCTAATATCTTTACTTAACATTGCAATAAAAATATTAAAAAATAAAACAGATTTTTGTAAACTTATGAATATCAACATAAATTTCAACTTTGTGATCTCTTTAAATATGGTTGATTTAGCAAGGTTATTTTTAATTGAAATTACATCATCCAATTAAAAACGTTTAAATACAATGCAGTAGGTATATGGAAAAGCTCTATAATTGCGTAAAAAGCTTCAATAGTTTCCATTTCAGGTTTTTAGTAATTTAAAAATCTTTAAAATACGATTTTTGGATTTCCCAGAAGGACCCGCAGCACAGGCTCAGCCTAGAGGTCTACAGATCCTAGATTCGGCCCTCCTAGCACCTTCAAAGCAATTTGAAAGTATGTCAAATTGATCAATATGTTTAAACCCACGCCCTATTGAAATAGGCATAAAAGTCAACGATTTGAAAATCGATGACGTTGAAAAGGTGCTAGTCAAGTATTTGGACAGTGAGTGGAAAGACTGAGATTCTCGGCAGTAGTACAAAGAGATCATCGGTGATAACAATACAAGTGTGGAATCTTCTTGTGAAAATGACCAGTGTGAATGTTTGACGGTTGAGAGGGATAAATATTTAATCAAAATATTTCCACAGATTAGTAATAAAAGTAGGTCATAATCTGACTGTTACAATATTTAAACATACATAAGTTTCTGATCATTCATAATAGTAGTTTAATTGACAAAGATGGACGTTTCCGCATGAGTTAGGTATAACGTCGGACAACTCCACCGTCCAGGTTCAAAAGCGAACTTTGGGCATTTTTAATATTTAACATCGTCTGAACGAATACCTACTCTTAAACCAGTTTCTGACATTGAATTTCATGATTATAGATACATAGGTACAGTAAAAGCTCTTTAGTCAGAAATTATACGGTTTGGCACATTCTGTAATCCGGCACCGATTGAGCCGTCCGTGTTCGGGTTTTTTTCGGGTGGATTCTTGCATTCGTTAACCTTGGCCGCCACGTCCCACACAGTTTTACCTATACTGTGGTTTTACGCAGTTATATGTACTCTGTTATCCTTGTGTGGTTTCCTTTTCTCATGTGTTCTCTGTTTTTTTTATAAAATACATGTTTTAATAATTGGTTTCTTATCTAGTGTGGCTTATTTTTGGTATTCATGTTAAAAATATTGACGTTCAACAATCCGTCAAAATCGCTAATTCGGCACGGCCGCAGATTACAGAGAGAAGATGATTTACAGAGAGAACGATAGAAAGGAATGATCGCAGTAGACTTTCGGGTTTGTAAATACTCGTAGTCTCCTCGTTTAGGTTGCCAATTTAAATCGACATCTCATTTCCACAATCTTCTTTGAGAAGTGAAGGAACAAGAATTAAAAAAACATCAGACATAAATTCATGCTTGTTGTAGGTATTGCTATAAAATTTGCAAAATAGGAGGAAATCTTGATTATATTGTGACAATAGCAAAGGCAATAATAAAAAAAAACATATATTAAACTTAATTTTTAATTAATTTATTAAAAACCAATATTTATAGTAAAATTACAAAAATAACTCTAGACTATTTATTATAAACATAAACATTACAAAAATGCTGTCACAGCTATACAAAAAAAAAGTATAGTAAATGCTGTTGACTTCTCAACATTTATATTGCTGAAGCTTTTCCATTTCACTACTTTTACAGATTCAATTTTTGTTAAAGTTATTTCCATCTCGATCAATGCATTTACGTACATTTAATACATGTATAAATTGAAGCGATGACAAACAAACAAGTTTCAAAGGGCAATATTTTGAATTGTTGCTGTTTGGAACTGAAAAAACGTATATCCTATATTCCATAATGGTTTATCTGATATAAAACTAAAATCTTAAGCTTAATTGACTTCAATTCAAAATGTTTAATTGAAAATTACCAGTTTCAGACGCCGTTGATTATCGCGTTAATAAACAATAAACATAGGTGTAGCCACGACTTAACGCAATAATTTTTCAACTATATTAACAAAGCCGTTTGGCATTAAATTAGGCGATATTTTGGATGGCGGTATTTTTTTGGCAGATCAAAGAGATTTATCGTGATAGTATATGCTTGTAATGGCCTCACGTACGTTTGTCATTATGCACCGTATTTGTTTCCCAACCGGAGCAATAATTGTCGATCGACGATAACTGCGGAATTTTTATCATACAATGGGTATTTTTATCATTCACCATTTTTTTGTTGTTTTTTTTATCCAGTACCTAATGATAAAACATATTCATATCATAAAAAAATTGACACTTATGAAATACAGTGTAGCAGCTTCTGCGTCCATCTTGATTTGTGGAACATTTTTCGCCGTTTCTTATGGCGATAATGGGTATTCACTTTGACCGTTAATTGTGGCCACTCAGTTCATCGCGTTAATTTGAGGAAAAATAACGCCGGTTTTTATCGCGATAATGTGCATTGACGTTAATCGTTAGTGTGGCCCTACCTTTTTCTAAGAAAAGCTGAGGTTTCATGTTTGCCTTCATTTTGTTCTAAAATGTTGCAAGGAAAAGAGGCCACATACAGCACTCGAGCGCTGTTTTAACGACTTTTGTCGTTTTTCTACCCGGGGTTTAAATAAAATGTCGTACAATGGCTTCAATCTCCACCAATCCATGCTGGAATCATTCTTTTTTCTTGTATTGGAAAAACAAACAGCGTTAATTAGTAATAACATAATATACAAAAGAAAAAATAAGTACCTACTATGACTAATGAAATTTTTACACTAATTTATCTTTTAAAATTTTCATATAAGTGAAAGGAGAAAAAAATAAAATAAAATAAACAGACTGTAAGCGAAAATAGAAGTGACACGATACAATATAAAAAAACTGAGATAAATGAAAAATATGTTGAATGAAGTTATGAAAAATGAATAGGTATAAACAACTTCATGCAATTGGGGAGACATTAGATGAGAAAGGGAGGGACCAAGAACTGAAACGATTTTTTAATGGATTTCTTGAAACGATTTTTTTCGGATGCAAAAATATCAACGTAACCGAACCTATCGTTGTACGTTGACATAGGTCTGTTAATTAGGGAGTGCTTGGTGTAACTGGAGTTATATCTCTTAGTATAAAATAGAGAGTAATACGATGAGGAGCCAGAAAAGAAATCTTTTCGACCAGATATGTTCTGTCATATACATTTTTGATAATATTGTAAAGAAACATCTTATCATTGGTTGTATGCCTATCTTCAAGACTATCAAGCTTAAAAAGTGTTAGTCTGTCCTTGTACGACTCAGCAAATTTATTTACCTTAAAGCATAGTGACTTAAGAATTTCATATGCGCTCTATTTGTTGCTTATATACATTATATTGGGGGACCATATCACCATATGCAGGATGCAAACTCGAGTATACTACGGACATAGGCTCCATATATTACTTTCGGGGTGGGTATCTCGGAAAAGGGCCTACACGCTCGTAGCAGAAAACCTAGTCATTTGTATGCTCTGGTAGTAATATATTCAATATGCTGGTCAAATTTCATTTTGTAATCGAGTAAAACCCCCACAGTATTAGTCTCCTTTATGTTATCGGAATATATCTTATAATTGTATGATATTTTATTTGTGTTTCGGGTAAATGAGATTTGATGGCACTTCTTGACATTAAGCTTAAGTTTGTTCAAACCACAGTACGTACCTATTAACTGAGACGGCTTAGGTCATCTTGCATGCGTATGCAGTCGGTCACATCTGAGATAGCAGAATATACTTTAAGATCATTAGCGTATAGAATAAATAGGGATGATTTAAAACAGGAACCGATGTCGTTAATATATATATGTTGAATAATAGCGGACCCAAGTGTGTGTAAACTCAGTTATAAATTTTACAGAATAAACTAAATAACAAGTAAATTAAAAAAAACATTCGTTGAGAAATTAGGGTCGATATTGAGGCACATTTCGAAGACCCCCTTGGTAGCCAAAATGGCTTAAACCTATTCCAATAAGCCTCTCTCATCACCACAATTCCAAAAATACCTATATACGATATGCTTGCTCTACCTATTGGTCAGATCTTCTTCCAGGCCAAGTAAACCAGGATGCACCTGGCCAAGTAAACCAGGATGCACCTGCTGCAGGTGCCGAATTTCGGGACTCGAATCGAATTTGTGCCACCTGGTGGTGCTTAGGTTCACCAAGGGAGGCTGTATACCAACGTTGGTTAAGATCAGACCACAGGAAGTCTTCGGACGGACAGACAAACAAATGCACATCACGCATCAGACCATATATGGCCCGTCCAACGTAATATTACGGATGAGCTAAAAAAACAGTAGATACATTTTTTGGTATTTATTCTGTCATAACTTTTCGTCTACTACGATGGAGCTCTAACGAGAATCTTTGCGTGCTATCGAGAATATCTATTATGACTTTAATTTGGTATATTTGAAGTGAAGATTTGAATGTTTACAATCAGCTTTAGGCGAATCTGCTCCTTCTCGAGCAACGATTTTTAGATGATTTAACGAATTAAAAAGGGCAGAACTAGCCTTGAAGATGATGACAGAGGTGGACGGCCGCCAATGCAGTCACTGAAGAAAATGTGTGGACTACTGAAATACTGGCGCGAGAAGACCCACAAATTACATTTAAGGACATAAACAGAATAATAAACATTAGTTCGGTTGTCTGTCTGTCTGTCGGCATCACATTTTACTTCCATTGAAACTACTCTCCCTCAGTATTAGGAGAATATATTCTATAGGGCGTCAGATTCTAAAACAGAAATATTAACGAATTTTCGATCTTCATCTATCGGCTGAAATTCTAATCACTTACAAGAAAGCTTGTGGCGACACTCGATAAATGGCGAAATTTTAATAGTTTTAAAAATAGGTACTAAATACAAAGAAAAAAACCTCATATAGACGCATAGTCTCCTAATACATAGATACGTTTTGCTATTTTGGCAAAGAGACGGCAGCCGCAAACTAACCTGAAGAAATTATAAAACTGTAGGCTACTCAAAATCAACTGGTCTCTGCGCATTGGCCATAATTATAGATTGAGGAAAGATTTTTTTAATCGAACGTCGTTTACTCGAGTTATTGTGCATGGTAACAAAACCGCGCAGGATAGCAAGCTTTGGTCGCCCTCCTGGAGGGCCGCAGTAATATTCCTGTTCAGAAACTTCAGAATTTTCAAATGCCTTTCTAGCCTTCTGGCAATACTGATATTCTGACAAAAATCGATAATTTTGTGGAAAAAATATATTAATCTTATAAAAGCCCCTGATAATTACACAATAGCCTTATATAGGATGTTCTTTTTAGAGGTATACAATTTAGACCCTTACAACTATGAAATCAAATAAAACACATAGAAATAATGCTAATGGCTATGGTGTTGGCTTCATTTAAAATATAATTTTATGTTAATAGTGTTTAAACATGATTTCGGGCATATAGGCATCATGGCTGGCTCCAATGTAGCGCAATGGGGAAGTCCATATTTCGACCACTTTATCGAGCAATTGAGGCCGTATATCGACAATTACACGGCGAATATTGACTTCCAAGTGATCTAACGTCAGTGGTTTACCGGCTTAGGTTTGTGACTTCACATATCCCCAAAGAAAGTAATCCATAGGTGTGAGATCACACGATCGTGGACGCCAGTTCACAGGT
>JAOPUG010160136.1:0-17940 GCA_027564375.1 Micropterix facetella | reverse complement strand
CCTGTAACAAAGCTTTGGTTGATTATATGAGCTATGAGATTTTCGACCTAATCAATAGCAAACTTGAGTAAATCGCCATCGATTCCATCATAACCAGGAGCACAGAGAGATTGTAAGCTGCTAATTGTTTAACTGACTTCGTCAAATTAGTTGGAATGAAGCTGAGCAAAGAGTAATTTCAAGCAAAAGTTACTATTCAAATCCTTAAGAATCTTGCCTGCTAAGTTTTTTCCAATAGTGACAAAATATAATTTAAAGTTTTTAGGATATTTATCAATTATTTTTACTTCATTATTAATTTTTATTGAATTTATTGGTATCTGTTCATTTTTACCATAAGTTATGTCCTTTATGATGTTCCAATTTTTTTTGGATCTCTTATCTTTATAGTTGATTTTCTTTTGTCTTATCGATGACTCTTTTACATATATGACGGTATGTTTTATAATAGATTAAGAGTTGTGTGTCATTAGGATTGCATCTTACCATTTTATGAATTTAATCGCGTTTTATGAGCATAACAGTAGTCTATCCGTTATCTAAGGTTTGGTTTTAATTTTTGGTCGACATATTTTGATTATCTTATCTGTAGACGAATGTTTGATGGCAATGGTAATGTTATTCATGAAGTGTTTCGCTGCTAAATTGGTGTTGCTATTTTGAAGGACTGGATTCCAATAAATAGTTTTCATTGTTTCTTGAAAGAGGTCTCCATTAATAATTGCATATTAGTATAATTCGATACAATAGTAGGTCATTTAAAATAATAGTTATATAAGAGTTAAGATTAAGTTTGACATATAACATCAAATAGAGTTTTTTCGTTGGTAAGGAAAACGACAGCCAGTATTAGAGGATACGGGCGAGCATTTCGGATTCGAAAAGTTTGGCTCTTTCTTGCTTTTTTATATAGAAGCCGCCTCCCTTGTAACAAAATGCAAACCGATTCTCTTTAGATAATTTCTTAGCAGCCATGAATAAGTATTTCATACGTTAGTGGACCGTCAATGTTTAAATGAGAAGTGTTAAGTTTCTGTGTATTGCTTTTACATTTATTATAAAATTGCTTTAGAGAAAAAATAAAATTATCTCGCTGCAGTTGTCCGGAAAATTTCACCACAACTGGTTTCGGCCTGTGCACCAGTTTGAGGTTTCCGATGGATTGTGATTATTCCTTCTTGTCGACCGAGCTAATTATAGTACTGCTTATGTCGATTAGTGACTGTTGAAGATGTTCCCGACGAGACTCCGGTAGACTTCTTATTTCGATTTCCATTGCGGAACCTTTATTTTCCATTGCGTCAATTTTTTCCTCGAGATAAGTCACCCGCTTTGTTAGAATTTCATTTCTTTGAAAAATATGGTTTATAGTCGCACATTTTTCCTCGACGTCATTATCTTTTCATGACGTTATCGTATTTAGCCAACATTAGTTCGATAGCTTGTAGAATGGAATTATTTTGACCAGCCAGTTCTGAACATTTTATAAGGAGTTTATCTTCCATGATTCCAGCTATGTTAGTTTTAAATTCACCAAGATTTTTTTGAGGATCCTCACGAGTTGCGTGAATATGTGAATATTGCGTGAATATATGCGTGAATCTGTGGAAATCCGGGGGAGGTAAGTTTATTTACGAACGAGCGAATATCCGGGTCGCTTCGACATTCATTGGTAGTGCTGAATATCAATGGCAATCGTAGTTTCCTCAACGGTTTCTCAACGCAGGTCGGGCAACGCCACGTTTTTATCTTTAATTTAGTGACTTTTTTCGTTTGGCAACCGTTATGGTGTTGTTCCTGCAATTATGACAACATATTAATATTTCTTCCGGACTATTGGTAGTTTTTCACATTTTTTTACATTCGAATGAGTTTAGAGCGATACCTGATGGTCCAGACATTTTGCCGAATCGGTGTATCATATTGAATTAACGTCGTGGTAGTTGGGATAATTTAAGCTGAAGTCTTGTTACATTCGCTACACTCGATGCACTCGATGTTACTTCCTCTATATTGGTGATGTAATTCGTAATGGTAGTCGTATTTTATAGGCAATCTGGCAACATTGTTTAAAGAAAACAAATGAAATCGTGCCCGCTTACTTAAATATACGGTTATGAAACGTCAGTAAAAAGTAGCGAAATATTGTTCAAATAGCTCACAAAAACTGTCACTTTAACCTTAGGTAGTAATTTCACAGGTAATTTAATATTATTTCTAAATTTTAGTTGTAAGAAAAACACTTTTATGAGTTTTTTTTATAGAATTTTGAAAATAATAGACGAGTGACAGTTGTGCACTGTTTCGCGATATGTGTTGCCAACGTTCCGACGCTGACGATGAAATTAATGACTATTTTCAACCCAATACCAAAATAATAGGTTTGGGTTTAACATTTTTACGTAAATGTCTAAAAAATCTGGTAAACGGAAATATAAATTAATTTAAAATCGTTACTGATTTTATTATATTTAGGAGCACTAATCTACTTCAATCTATTCCAAATTCAAACTACTCCAAGAGTCGAAATCGAAATTCAAGTTTTTAATTATGAAAATCGGATAGACAATGGCAATTTGATTTAAATACACCAAACGGAAAAGGACCAATTTGATTTTCAAATAGGCAACCTTAAAAGAATGATACATTTAAAGGTTCGTTTGAACTGCGAACGAAAGTGTTTCCGCACGCATATGAACTTTGTTGTATCGTCAAATGAGCACGCATTTGAATTATAAATAAATGATAATAAATTGAAATTAAATACTTTTAACTACACAATAAAACTAACTTAAATTTTAAGTTCTCAAATTTAAGAAGTAGTAAGAGATGTATAGATGAGCATATGCCACTCTTCTGCAATTCAGCCTTGCATTTGGTTTCTCTTTAAATATATGGATGCTATAAATAGGAAACTAGGACAGATTATATAAGGAATATTTTATTTGGTAAGTATAGCAATATTGGAGATCAAAAAATTTATTAGATGGAGCATCATCGTTTATTACTACTACTACTACGTTTTTACTACACAATGTAGATGAGAGAAAAAATATTTATTCAGTTTTTTTAACTTAAAATTTGTGATTATTTATGTGAAGTTACAGGTTTGATGATAGCCAGCATTCTTGGTGACACGATTGAAAATGAAACGATTCAATCTCCTATTAGGATTAATCTACCACAAGGGGCAGTCGAAGGTAGAGTTAAAGAAACCACGAAGAGTCTTGCTTTTCAAGAAGAAACAATTAAGTATGTTAGCTTCGAAGGAATGCCTTATGCTGTTCCACCGGTTGGAAAACTCAGATTTAAGGTAAGCATATACTAATCAAGGTTGTAATGGATTTGACTTTTTACACATTCGCGAATGCGAATACGAATATTAAAAATGATATACGCGAATGCGGATGCAAATGCAAATGTATAACAAAAATGCTTTGTTTTTTACTTCATTTATTACAAAAGCTCTATGTATGTTTAGAAAATCATCTGCATGCCAAATAAATCATGTAAAATTTTAAATATTATGTGAATTTTGGAAACTTTTCAATGTACTGTATTGAAATTAAAAATAATAACTTAAAATAACGGTTATGCATTTTTATTTATACTAATTACAAATTTAAAATTAAATTATTATTATTACAAATTTAATGTTATGTGTAGTACCTATTCTATATGTATAAACAACAAAAGTACCTAATTAATACGAAGTAGGACAAGTGATAATTAATAACCAAATTTTAATATTGGTAAGTTACATTTTAAAAAGAGAAATTTGGCGGTTTTTTGGCTTTCAGTTGGTTTTGAAGCGGTTGGCAGATTAAGCCAGTACCACTGAAGAGCTGTTCACTCGTAATGCTTCCAGCAAGTGCAGGCAGGAACTGTTGGGCTATTGCAAGTCGATTATATTTTGTTGTGGTAGTTCTCCACAAGAATAATTGTCCTTCCGTCAAGTGTATGCGTCTTTCTTTGTTTATATTCTGAGATAAGCGATTTTGCTAATATATATTTTGAATTGGTATCAGTAGCGACAGCATATTCTTCATTATCACTGTGTTCAAGAATATTACTGTTTAATTCCGGGCGAGCCACATGCCTACTGCTTTATCTTCTATCTCTAGCTCATTAGCGCAAATTAGTTTACTCACAAATTTATTGTAGTGCCATCTATGTATTTAAAATAATCAATCCACAACACCCCAATCTGGATTTGGAAAAAGCAGTTAACCAACAAGATTTTTGTAATAACCAATCAACTAACAGTCAGCGATATTTTCTTACTTGCAAATTGTGCTGTAATTTTAATTAATATGTCAATGAATATAATAAGAAATTTGAAGTAAAAAGCCTATGAAATTATCTAGAATTCCGCGTTATCTAATTGTAGAAAAAAACATGTGAGACTTCAAAGTGACAAATAACTTTTAAATTGTTTCTTGGAATATTTTAAGGCGAATACTCTTGGTATCATACCTGGGGTGCATGTATGGGGTTGTTTAGTGTTATATATAGATAATAATGTAATTAATATTCGAATTAAAGGTTTGACTGGTTCTTGTGAAATGTGGCATTATATTATTATTGCTCAATAGACGGTTATCCCCCCCATACTGGTTCTATTTTCTGTATACATAATAAGAATACCATGGAAATTATATGCATTTAAATTCTGTCGATCGAATGCAATAACAAAACGCACATATACACACAGACACATGTTACACTCACACAACCATACTTTATTGTATGGTTGGTTGTAAGAGATTTTTATGATAATATACCCATTCATAATGAAATTTCACAATAAAGAGTAGAAACTTGTATATTCGATCGTGGATTCAATTTTAAAGCCTGAAGCATTTGGCAGTAGTCCTAGGGGTCGCCCAGGAAAAGAAATAGACAAAACGGACGAAGAAAGTGAATCTGACAAAAATAAGTCTAAAGCCTCCCAAAAATAGTTAAGAAAGGTAGAAAAAGTTTCTCTTTTTCGTAGGATAATGTTTTCTTTTTAATATTATGAGTTTTCGTAAAAGAAATTGCGCCTTGTTACCAAAAATTGGGCCTCTTGTTATTTCTAGATGGCTATGTTCTTTTTGGTAAGTGAAACAGGGATTGTATTGAACTACACATGTAGTTTTGATTTGAATAAACTAAAGCGATTTGTTTGAACCATATGGGTATGTGTGATATTTTATGCAATTTAATATAAGAGTGGTATAATTGTTTTTGCGTAATATTGCTAAGTCTTTAATTATTTTTACGTATTATTCAATTTTATATTAATTAAATAATTACAAAATAATATTGCCTGTCTTTTCATGACACATAAATAATCAATTTGTCATATTTTCAGAAACACGTCATATTTTAATATATATACATTTTACATAGCATTTATTACGTTATATATCTTTACTCAAAACTAATTTCGAGTGGGTTGACAATGCATAACACGGCGCAACTAGATGCATATCATTATTACAATGTTTTTATATATTGTAGGCGCCTGTTCCAGCGGGGAAATGGAGTGGAGTCTACGATGCCACAAGGCAAAAACCGCATTGCGCGCAGATCACAGAAATATACGAGGTATTTGAAGGTCAAGAAGACTGTTTGTATGTTAATGTGTACAGTAGAAATTTGAATCCGAAAAGTCTAAAGCCTGTTTTTATAATAATACACGGCGGCCGTTTTAGAGATGGAGCAGCTGATTTTAATATCGCAGTGGATCTGATACTAGAGCTCGATCCAGTGATCGTATCGTTTAATTATAGGCTGAGTGTACTTGGATTGCTGACATTTGGCACAGAGGAAGTTCCGGGAAATATGCAGTCGAAGGACCAGCTGTTAGCATTGAAGTGGGTGCAGAAAAATATTAAGTATTTTGGAGGGGATCCGGACAATGTGACTTTGTATGGTCCGAGCTCAGGCGCCACGTCAGCTTATCTATTGCAAATGTCACCCTTGGCGACGGGTCTCTTCCACAGAACGATATTGAGTTCAGGGGCGTTTTTGTGCCATTGGACCTTCGGCTACGATCCCGTCGAAGTTGCCCTCAACTTTACTAACTTTCTCGGCTTCAGTACGACCAACACGGATGAAGCGCTCGACTATTTGATGAAGCAGCCAGTTCAGCGGTTGGTACGCGGTGTCGTCGACTTCGAAAACGAAGACACCGTTAAACTCTTTAAATTTGGACCGGTGCTCGAGAAGACCTACAAAAATAGCACAGCTTTCCTGCCGAGAACCCCGTACGCCGCATACCAAATAGGAATATTCAGCGACATCCCAACAATTATCAGCTATGCCTCGAAAGAATTTGCATTCTTTGTTTACGGCGATCTCTTGGAGAAGTACATAAACCGCATCGATGGCGTGATCCCAGCGAATTGGAAAATACCGATTCATTCGCAGCTCTTCAACGAAACCGTTTTTAGAATTAAGCAATTTTATTTCGACGACCAGGAGATCGATTTGACCAAACACGCAGATTTGGAAAATTGCGTGCAATTAGTGAGTGATTACAAATTTACATATAATATTCACAAAGTCGCCCGCGCGCATGCGACCTTCGCCAGGAGTCCTATCTATTTGCTTAAGTTTTCATATAGAGGCGGTTTGAATCATCCGAACATTGAAAGATTGGGAATTCAAGGCGCTTGTCATATCGATGAAAAGGCTTACGTATTTCCAAAAACAGACAATAAAATTCCTTTGAAGTCATCGGACAATTTCGTGAGACGGAGGCATTTAATGATATATAAAAACTTCATGGAAACCAGGTTAGTAAAAACAAGTTTTTATTTGGATATTATAACTCATTGAGGAATGAATTTATAAAGAAAACGAAGAATACATATTTTCGATATCAAAATTTATATTGCAACCCATAATTCGAAGTAGGTATATTGTATCATATTTATGTATACATAAAAGCACTAAATAAAACTCCTCTGTAATTTACAATAAAACGTTTAATTTCCATAAAAAAGGCAATTCAAGTCCCCCTAGTCACTATTCTTCTTAGAATTACTGTTTTTCATAAACTTGCATTTGAATTTCTGTTTAACTATAATCACGTATTTTTTAACCCATTTAGTGCACAGACAAGAAGAAAGTTTTTATTAAAAGTACATTGGCCTACGATTTTGCGAACGCTAATTGACGTGTCGACGCACTTTTCAATACAGAGAGTGACTTGGTGTATTTATCTGTATACTGAGATAGTTAATTTAAACAATAAGTCCATATTAATTTTTAATTATATCATCATTTCCTTAAAAAAACTCACCACATTTCGAGAAAATTGATTTCCAACTTTTGAGTTAAATTAAATCACGGTCATTGGAAAACCTGCATACATTGAAAGAGCATATAGAAAAATATGGTTTTATTTTCCTACCTGTAGTATTTTGCTTATAGAGTTGAAAAAAATATTATTTCAGGAATTCGAACAAACAATTATTATCGATTTCACTAGTTAACCTAATGTCCTGAGATTCACAATAGTGCTTTTTTAAATATTAAAACATAAAAAAATACTACCACCATATCTATTTGAAGAATGGACGAACTAACATTGAAACCAAACTAATTAATCTTAACCATTTCCGGTCGTACCCAATATTCTTCCGTTTCTAAAAGAAACCCAGGTCTACTCGATTGTTGTCCTAGTTAAGAAAATATGTTTTAAATAAAACTCTAAGTTTAAATCTATGTTTGGTATAGTACAAAATAGATTTAAAAAATATAATCAGAGTTTTAATATTTTATCATTTTTCTGAAATTTATTTATCTACAAGTTCTTTAGAGTTCAAATATTGCAACTGATTTATGAACAACTTCTACTTAACCGATTTTCATGAATCTTCGCATATTTATTCAATCACAATGACACTACAAGATTACAATAATTTCAATATTTGATCCTCAAATCTTGATACTGCATGGGCAATGCCTGCGTAAACCCTGAGACTAGAGGATGTGTTGGATTTAAAATGGTATTGTGAGTCTCAAATAGAGACTATGTTATTGAACTTCGGGTTCCAACTTCTCAGTCTCAAAGCTACAGGTAATACGGCATGTCTTATTGATGAGACTTAACGACGTAGTTGATTCTAATAGGTAAACTTTACCACAAGAAATGACTTCAGACATTATGCTGGCATACGACAGCACACTAAAAAATATGTGATCTAATATATTTTCAATCTCCGGCAAAAGAAAATGTGTAATTACAAAATACCCTTCACGGTATTATTTTAGTCAGATCAAAGGCCCAGATTGGTGACCGATAATTATATTGTAGCTCGTCAATTGTACTCATCGATTGTATGATAAAACTCTTTTACTTTAAAAAAATCTTTATTAATTCGGCCCACCATGCCGGGGCCGGTCTTCCAATCAGAGAAACAATGTAACGACATTAAATCGTCCAAAAAGACTTTTCTCGACATTCCACTTGCAGACAGAGGACACATTTTTTTTTGATTTAGTTGGACTCTAAGACATGAAATTAAAACGGCATAATTTTTTTTTGACGTTTCACAAGTCCTAGAGTCCATTTAAACCAAATAGAAATTATTGGCACACTGTCTGAATGTGTGGATGTTACTATGCACGAGAACTCGAGTAAACTACGTCCGTTTTATCAATTTCTTTCGCTAATCGATAGTTATGGCCAATGTGTAGAGCCCTGTTAATTTTGGGGTCTGTATGACCTAATTATTTTATTATTGATTCTTATTTATTTCATTTATTGACGACCGTCATTGCCCTTTATTGGTCGATAAAGAAAACACCTGGCCTCGGTACGTTGATATGCCACTAATTAGTATCGTCTCGGCCGCTAGATGCCGTCAAAAAATATTTAACTTTTTTAGAACTTAAAATGGAATAAAGGGTGGAAATAACAAAAAGAAAAGTTGTTGGCCATGATGAGACGCGTAAAATGAAGCACATATCGCCTGGGGTCAATCTGTCGGTTTAGACAAAAATGACGAGAAATCATAAGTCATACATGTAAGAAAATAATCATATGGGCCAAAGTTTGACAAACCCCTGGGTTTTCTCCATGCCAAGTTTTATATTTTATTATCTAATACAAAAAACCGTAGTTTGCAAGTGTAATAGTCAGACGTCGAACAGGAACGAGGAATCTTCGATGTCAGACTGAGCTCCATATGGAACCGCAAAAGGTTAATAATAAATGTGTTTTAAGCAACTCCATAAACTGCAATGGATGATAAATTAAGTAAAAAAAACTTTTTAAGCCAAACTGTTTAATTGTACAATTGATGATGTGCTAAAAGCTATAAAATTATTATAGGACACTGTCGTGGTGAATCCGGCGTCAGTGCCAGATTCTCACTTAGGTCTAATGGACTTGAAGTTCCTACCTTGACTCCTGCTGCGCTGCCTGAAGTTTGTCGCTCAGCTGTTGCAGATCTCCTCGTCCACAGACACGTAATAAGGTTCGTAAAGCCTCCACTTTCAACCACTATTCGACTCCATTCTTGTAGAGAAAACACACAAATGGACACAGCCTCGTTTCTTCAAAAACAGTTTCGGATTTTTAGAATAAGATAAAAAAGTTAGCAGTCTTTACTGTTTACAGAGTTCACAAAATATTAAATATTTCTTATAAAATTATTTTACTAATTAAACGTGTGAAGCTAATATTTTTTCATTATCTTTATTCAATTGCACATAATCTACAGTCGCTGAATATGCACTTCAGATGAAAATAAAATACTATAAGTCACTTTTCACTTTTGTTCACTTCGAAGATTTATAAACACCGCTCGATGTTAGTGTTCAGCCCGATTATCGACCAAAAATTGCCCCGGCTTTGACGTCAGTCTAGTGTCACTCACTCCATTGCGCCATCCAAGATTGTCGAAAGAGGCACAATATCGCGAACTTACGAAACATTTTTAGGGCGCTTATCCGAATTCAGTAATCACAACCTGATCGTCTATCCTCCCTAATGGCCTACCGTCATTAATAGGTTACCTTTTCTTACCTAGCTTAAGAAACTCCTAGCGGTTTCGTATTAAATTGTCCTTTTTTACACTACCTGTCCACAATTTTCGAGGGATTTAAATGCTCCTTTAATTACTTAGCATATATTTGTGGTTTAAATCCCAAATTTACAAGAATACATTTTACGCGTCTGCCGTGTATTTCTTCATTGGTCATTAGGTGTATTTGTTTAGTTCTGGCAATGACAGTCACCAATCTAAGGCTTTGATGAAGCTAAAATGACATCGTAGGGAGCCTTCGCTAGAAGACTTTCTTTTTAAGAGCTTGAAAATTATAGTAGATCGCATACTTGACAAATACAGTTTTCTACTAAATGTGCCCCATGATTCTATTTTAATATATAGTACAAAAAAGTAATTTGTTAGTGTAATCGAGTATCGTGTTCAGCCGACATCGAATCGGAACGAGGAATAATCGATGTCAAATTAAGTCCGTTATAGGACCGCAAAAAGTTATTAATATGTAGAACGTTTGTCGGGCCGTATGGAAGAGGGCTTCTGGCGGTCCCGACTTTTACATCGTCGGTTATCGCGATGTATTTTTATAACCGACTGAGCTTCAAATTATGCGATTTCGGTCGTCGGATTCTTCGAACCCCGTTCGAGACGCAGTCGGCCAAAGTTGCAAATTAGATAGGTTGGACTCGGAAAGATCAATGCAGTAAAACCTACTTTAATTGGTTCAATCTCTAGCGGAAGATATGCTCGAAGATAGTCGTCGGTGAAGTTCCAATGACTTCTTTCGAGCGCTTCTGGCTAGTGGTGACGTATGTTGTGGTGGTTAGGTCGGGGATTCTCCTCGGGTCCTGTTTTCCTTCAATTTGTTTGTTATTCGAAACCTTGGATTGCACTGATTCGAATCATTTAAAAAATTAAAAATACTTTCTATATTTTAAAGATGATGATTTTAATGTTCAAAAAATTACTTTTCGTAAAGTATACCTTTTTGCTTTGGTAACACTTCGTAAAACTAACAAATTACTCTTAGGCTAGAATTTACGGTATTAAATTATGGTTATTTTCAAATTTTAATTTACAGTTTTTTGCAATAATATTTTCGCTAAAAGCTTGTAGCGATAGGGCGATTCTTGTCTTCTAAACACCCTCACTCTTCCCGCGAGACTCTTAAACCACCGATTGTGGGAATCTAAGTTATAACTTCGATTTTACTAAACGCGATGCTGACCTCCGTAATATTATTAAATATCTTTCACAGAGTGTCGATTGTACAGACTCGTCTAACTAAATTGACTGTGAGTGTCGAGCGTGGACTGACGAATGAGTGCAAATATCAGCTTGCCAGAGCTGACCTGAACTTTTGCGATCGTCGCGTGGGGGGATGATGTGGGCGTGGTCTCGACTTTCGGTCGTTCTTCCACAGATGACGCTAAGCGTCCAAATTAGATTATATGTTGTTAAATGCGAAAAGGCTTATTTACGAAACTTAATAAAAAATTATAACTTACTATATATTTTAAACCTATTTCTTATTTAAATATTGACAATAAGTTTTAAAATTATAGTTATTATGTATATTGTATTACTTTTGCCGAATCGGCTTAAGTTTTCGCTTAAATGACTAATTATAAAAATCTTTTCAGATAATCTTATAATTAGCCCTATTTTTTATGGATCTGTTGGGTAGGGTAGCTTATCCGTAGCTAAATTAGTGGAACATTGATTGGCGACGTTTTTAAAATATATTTCATATTTTACAATACGTATTTTTCAGCTGACGGTTGTGTTCTACTTTTTAAGGGATTTCGCTGGGTGCATTTACGACCGGTGTATTAAAAATAAGGGAACATCTTATGCTCGGGGAATTTCTATTTTAAACAAAGGATTTTGAGACGGCGGTCTGCCTTTATTTTACCGTTTCCGGCTTAACGCAGGAGATTACAATTTTGGAAATATATTTTCGTTTACCGAGCTAAATATAGGTATAATTTTAGGCCTGGTTCTTTTAGGAAGGTAGGTAAGCCATCCTTTTGTTGGTTGCCTCTAAATTTTCCACTAAAATTTATTTCGGAATATTGTTACTTGCTGGTATCTATGCCAACATCGCGTTTTTATAAAAAATACATTTTTGCCATGACGTAATTCTTTCTCCCGTGGCAGAAAATATTTCTCCAATATTCACTGTTTTTTGTTGTTATGGCAATGACCGTGATTTTTGTGGCCGACCGACGATACTGTCTGCCTCCACATTGTATCGTAACTGATCTCACCTGTCCGTCTGGTCCAGGGTATACTTGAGTAATTCTTCACCTAACCCAAGTATTTCGTGGTAGTTGTTGGTCTACGAGGGAGGCAATATCTCCTACGGCTATAGTTTGACTTCGTTCTGCCATTTGGACCGTTTCGCGAGAGTGGGTAAATACTCACGTACAAAACGAATTCAAAAATGGTTAGTCAGAACTTGAGCAATCCGCCGTTATTTCTTTAGTCATAAGCTGTTTGAATGGATTATACCTATGTTTAACCGTCCAGAAGTTGACCCTTATAAAAAAATCGTTTGGCGTAAGGCTCTCCTGGTCTTTATTTTCGAGTGAGACATGCGTAAGGGGTCGGCTGTTGACTGAATTTTCAGCATCTGCCATTAACGTAGCTAGGGTCTCATATCGAGGTGCTTTCTCCTTCAATGTTATATATAACGCCTTTTTTATTGATTGTACTAATCGCTCGTATACCCCATCCATATGAGCAGCCGATGGCGTGATGAACCTCCATTCAATTTTTTGCATGGCGCACTGAGATTTCAGGTTTTAAAAATCAACTTCCTCTAATGCTCGTTTCAACTCGTTCTTTGCGCCTCTTAGATTGGTACTATTGTCCGAATAGATCACTGCAGGTATTCCTCGCCTGGTGCACATCCTTTTCAGGGCTATCAACACGTCGCCGCTGGAGAGAGAATGCGTAATTTCTACATGTACGGCTCTGGTGTTCATACAACAGAATAACGATCCGTATCTCTTTTCTGCCCCTCCTCCTACTGCCACGTCAAGGGGTCCGAAAAAATCCCCCAGCCTACGTTCCTAAATGGCCGGATGTGATGTTCGAGACGTACCCTCGGTAGGTCTGCCATCTTAGGTGGTATAGGTTTGGCTCGTTCCAACTGGCAATATCGGCAACCTCGTCCTGCTTTTCTTATGGTTCCTCGTAAGCGCAATATCCAATGTTGTTGTCGCAGCTCGTTACCCACAAATTCGCAGCCTTTGTGGCCCGCTTTTTCGTGCTGATACTGTATTAAAAGTTTGGTGTATGCGTGCTTAGAATCTAAGATCGCCGGTTTTTTCACCTCCAGAGCCACGTCTTGGATAGCATTTATTCGACCTCCTACTCGGAGTATCTTATGCTCGTCCAAGTACGCCTTGAGTTGGTTTAATCGGCTATTTTTTGCGATAGATACCTTGTTTTTTATGGCTGAAATTTCGGTTCAAAAACTCTTCGACTGACTTTGCTTTAGCCAATAATTTTCAGCGCGGTTTAACTCCGCTGCGGTTAGGTAAAGTTCTATTTCACTTTTCCGTCTGCATCGGCTTATGAAGCATAGGCTCCAAGCGGTTGCTTTCACTAGACGGTTTAGCTTGGAAAATCGGCTTATATCGCAGAGAGGTTCTAAGGTTGCTTCTGAGACTGTATTAACTGATCGCTTCAACTCTTCCATTCCTTCGTCACCTGAAAAAAGTGTCTAAATCTTATGGCTAATGTTTTTCATCCTGTTTGAGGAACATTGGTCCACTTATCCAACTTCGAAAAGATGATTATGAGTTTTGGCTGTCATGTTACGTGTAGCGTTATCCGCTGGATTTTGTTACGTGGGCACCCATCGCTACTCGCTGGGTTTTGACAGTTGATCAATCTTGCCGAGGCGGTGAGCTACGAATACGAGTAACAGTTTAATACAAACTACTTGTCCATTGCGTTTTCATTCTTGGAAATTATTTAAGACTTGGTAAAGATTCTGCGATATAAATTTTGTTCATTCCTTTTTATACCTTCATATACTTTCAATCAGTTCTGGTATAGCTGCATTTAATGACCCATACCAGTTTATCATGCTTCTATAACACAGAATGTCCGTTGTACTAATCATCTTGTGATAACCGAAATTGTGTAGCTATTTTGAACTATAATATCTTTCAAAGGTATCCCTAATATTTCTGTCTAATTTAAATTTCCGATCTATTTCTATATTTCCATCATTCCGATTTTCATGTATTTTAAAACATCTTTGTCTACATCGCCTAATTTCACAGCACATTTTTTTCAGTAATCCTACTCCAGGCTACTCCATCTGGCTACCAGATATTTGGTCACCTTATACGAACGATAAGAAGGAATTTCTACATCTTAGCGGCGATGCAGTGCCAAGCCAAAATCCAGATAAAAGGAAAATTCAATTTTGGACTGACTTGGAAGAATACGTAATTAAGGAGGGTGGTTTCGATAGAAACTGGGAAAAGCACACTTGTGTTATGAAATAGTAAATTTATTCATGCTTTTTAAGTGATTTAAATTAATAAACTCATTTCATCCAAATGCTCTAATATGTTTTTGTTATCTCTTAATATTTTATAATTTCTAAGCTAGACCAACTGATCGTATCTAAATAAAATTAGATATTTTGGTTTGGATGTGCGCTTCGATTTATACATACAAACTACATTTACATCTAGATCGACATCTTCCGGTCCCAAAAATCCCTGGCGGATTTCTTTCGATGTTACTCTTAGTGTTTGTGTGCAGCCAATATTCTGCGTAAGAATATATAATAATAATATAACACATCTGGTTTACAGGATACATTTGAGCAACGAGCGCGAAACATTAAAAAAAATATTGTTATGTATTATGCATCTATTTTATGTATTATTTTGAATAAAAAGAAGGAAAAACAAATATTCATATGAAACATAAAAGGAAAACAGGTAAATGCCTTTGTAATTCTTCTCGTTTAGGAGGGATTTTTTTATATGTAAGCAAGTTTGAATGCAAATATCGATTGAGCTCGCATAATCACTTCTATTTTACATAATCGCCGAATAAAAAGAGAAACTGCCCCGAAACGTATTTTTGCGTATTTGGGAACGACGATAGGATGTTTACGCGCACGGGTCACATGCGAATGAACATTGTGGATTGTTAACTGCTACGGGCGAACACGTCCACCCCGGAGCGTTTTAACGAATTTTATCGTTCTTTCACCCCGAGGCGAAACGCAGAGACATTAGACGTGATATAAATCTACGTATCAAGCTACACCTAGGCCCGTACGAATCCTACACCAAGCCGCGAGGCACTGGGAATTTTCAAATCCAGTGGGCATCCTCGCGCCCGTACTCCCAGATGCGGATCATATTCCTCCGATCCCCAGTCTTGTCACAGGTCCGAGGTCGCTTGCGCGGTTCTCTACCTCTAAAGCGGTATTCCTAACTGGAATGTAGCAGATACGGGGCGGCCTTTGCTCGGAAACTCTCACCCGAGATCGGGTGGCCCACACTATCATATCTAAGGATAAGCATTAGAGGTACCTACTTACCTCCGCTGTCTTAAGAAGCGTACACTTCTAAACTCCTTTAGAATCAGTCAGTGACAACACGGCCGGTTGCCCGCCTCGTGCGCCAGCTGTCCAGCTCATACTCAAGTTCCTGTCCCCAGGTCCGCCGCACAGCGGGTTCGCTGGGTTGGTCCCTCTTCGGGGAGGCTCCTGAATAGAAGTTGCTCCGCGAGCTGGGCCGACCATAACACAGCGGCCATTATAGCCCAGACCCTACGTAGCTATTATGAGCCATTATGACCCTACGTAGCCATTCCATGCGAATGAACATCCCGGGACCAGGACATCCTGGAATAGAGGTGGCGATTTTCTTTGCACAGCGTGATCGTCAGCACATAAGAGACAAGGTGGAGTTGCCGACACTTTCTTATGTTGAGCAAAGAGAGAAAAAGAGACACATGCTGTTGAGGAGAGATAGTCTCTTTGTAGCCTCCACTCCGTTTTCCCATATAGATACATAGCATATGTTCGCATATTATTATCCCAACATGCACATGTCAATTAAAATGCTTCGATCCGAATTTACTCAAATGAATGTAAACCGGCTTAAATTATTATTCGAGCGTTTTGTTTTTGCTAAATGGTCTCGATATTTCATTAATATCTAGATTTTATCATTTGTGTGCTGGTCTCTTTGATTTTGTTAAACATTATAGGACCAACTGTATGAAATAACGAAATGAGCATACTTATTTCATCTAGCGATTGCGCGTCAATGTCTGAAGGCCAGTTTATATTACCTAATATAGATATTAATAAGTCGACATTAATTTTGTCGAGATGTCTGTACTCGATCGTGCGCAAATATTTCATAGATTTCAGATGATTGAAGTAGGAAACTGGTCTGTAAGTTTAATAAGAAAATCGAGATAGGAGCAGGTTCTCTTGGCAATTCGAGTCGGCTTTGTCAAGACTTATAGCAAGTGGAACACTATAGCATTAGAAATTTGCTAAAATATTCATATTTGTATTATTATTTAAATGCTCACGGGAGTCACTTAAATTTGATCGCAAAATGTCTGTTTTTCACTGTTTGAGAGAAGTAGTCGCCTTAAGAGCCCGCATGCCATCATGACGTCACAGTTGCGCGCACTGACCGCATGACAACTTGAAGAGAAGTGAAGCGTACCTGCGCGGGGGAAGGGATACTCTACAGCCGAGCGCGATAGCAGACAGAGGTATGAAGTGCAGTCAGCAGAAGAATTTGCTGTTTTTTGATGGTCTCAAATAATTACATAACCTATTACTTTAAACATTATTAGATAGTTTTATTGATGCTGTTTGTATGAAATCCTACAAATTGTAACCTAATTTCGTAAAATAAATTACAAAGGATTTCTTTTAGTACACTCATTCATGTCATCATGATACCATAAGTAAAGTGATAATGTACATATTATCCATAGTTAATGTAATAAATATGTAAATAAAACGCACTTTTTCATAAGTTTCGTACAATATATTATACTTGGTACTTTCGTTTGATAAAATAATATCGTATAAAATAAAATAATAATAATATCATCTAAAATAAAACAGTAAGTCGAATAAAATTCGACAAATAAAGAACAAGAAATATAGTAACCTATGGAATGATATACCACAGTTTAAGGCGGTGATATACCGTAATTAATTTACTATTTTAATTAAAAAGTATTATAACCAAAATTTAAATTATATATCTTTATTATAAAATATAAAGATTTCCAACATTGTAATATGATTGAATATAATAAAGCCTAGTAAAACAGGTCTCAAATTCTCCCATACAAAATTCTGTGAGCTTTGGGGAACTGGCAAAACAAAAAAGTACGGAAGAAGCTGCAATGGAAAAACGTGAGCTAGATTACAAAATGATGATATCATTGCAGACGGTGTACCTATGATAACAGTAATAGTTGATGGATGCTGGAGTAAAAGATTGCACAGAAAATTTTCAAATGACATGTTATTTTGTAATGTATTTGTACTACAATATCCATGTGCTAATATTTCCGAAAGCATCAGCTTTAAATATCCATCTTTTATCCAATATCAAAAAATAAAACAATTAGCATCGTTATTTAGGCAATATCCAAATTTGAATTCGAATAAGTCGGAAAACAAAAGAATTAAATATATACACTCACTGTACAATACATCCAAATACAATACTGTCACTGACGCCATTATGTCACATCTTTTAGGTATGAATGTGATATGTACGATCATAAAAATTAACACAGAACAGCATAAAATAACCTCTCCAGTAAAATGTTAAATTTGGACATTGAATAAATCAACTGTATTAGTAGAGCGACGATATCTAATGGAAATAGTATCAGTAATTGATTA
>JAOPUG010160011.1:0-10907 GCA_027564375.1 Micropterix facetella | reverse complement strand
GTCAGCTGTCAACTGTCAAATTGGCTGTCGCTGGAAAAAATGTTGTCAATATAAAAACCAAACCTCTAAAAAAAAACCTTTATATGTTGAACCAAAATGCTGCTCCATTAATGTAAAAAAAAAAGTCTTAACGCAATCTACGTTTTACAAAACGAATGCAGTTGTCAGAATGCTCAGATACTTTAAATACAGCAATTAAGGCGCCTAGAGATTTTACTAGGGGAAAAGAGGGAGGAAAACACATGTTAGTTACTTATAAAAACGAAAAAAATACAACGGTATGATATTGAAAAGAACGACAAAACTCACCCGTACAGAAACTATGCGCAACAAAAAAAAACAACAAAAAAAACTTTTACGGCCACAATAGGCTTCACTATGGCACCTTTTCATTCAACCGTCGCTGTCATTCAGCCAATCAAGATATCTCTATCACAAAATGTCATTTTTGTCCTATTTTTCTGTCTCGGACACTGTCTTTTGTATTTTTGTTTGAGACACTTTTAATGGTGTTGCCACATAATGATGTTTGATTTTATTTGATGATAGCAAGTATAAAGTTGTAATATAAAAGACAGCAAGTATAATTTTGTAATATATCTTAGAGTCAATGTTGATTTCCATTGAAAAAATGGTGATTTTTTTTGTTATTAGATAAGTAAATGAAATATTTATGGGGAATGTAACTCTTCTTAAAGTTATTTATTTTTATGTTGATACAAAAAAAAAAAAGCAAAACCATTGCGTGAAAATTACAGGAATTGTCAATTTGACAGCTGTCAGATATGCTCGATAATTCGACAGGACGACAGCATGCTACACACTGCAACAAATGCCATAAAGTATTTTTGTTACAATGTCTCCGACTAAATATGTACTCCATATCTGGAATGTAGAACTCAGTACTCCAGTACTGATCCTACATAGTTCTTATATCTTCTGCTCCATGCTCCATCTATCTTATATCAGTGAGAGGATTGTTTTGCTCAACATATTTTTATTATGAGTACAATTGACGAGCAGCTTAAGCGGATTTGTCCATATCGAAGTATACATATGAATAATGACAATCACTGAATTCAAAAACTTGTCTAATCGGTTTTTGAACTGATTACATTCACTGATTCAGTAGCTTCCTGCGGTAAGTGGTTCCAATCGTCCGCAACTCAATTCGAGATAAAATACTTTTGAATATTGGTGTGAAACACCGTCTTCGCCAGTTTCCAAGAGTGTTTGCGAAGAATGATATTGGCGCCGTGGTGGAGTATGTTAGGGAGGTCACTGCAGTTATAATGTCCTTGCAGCACCTTATATGTCTCGAGCAGGTCTCCATGCTTTCGTCTGTCCTGTAAAGTGGATAGTTTCAACGTTGAGAGTCTCTCACATATTCCATTTGCCTCAGTTCCTTTAGATTTTGGTGAAACATCTATGAACTTCTTCCAGCGACTGGATATCCTTGATAAAATACGCATTCCAAATTTGGAAACCATATTCTAATAATGGCCTGATGTATGTCTTGTAGATCTTCACCATTAACTCAGATGCTAAATTTCTGAAAGCTTTTTTAATTAACTATATTAAGCTGTTTGTCTTTTAGTTATGGCTGAGATATGCGGTTACCATTTCACATCACTTGATATTGTTACACCGAGGTCCTTTTGCAAACACCCTTTTGAGTGTGGTTCCTTTAGTGTGTAGGTTTTTAGGATCGCCTTTTCCGATAGGGAAGTACGCTTGATGGCATTCCAATTGAGTAGCCTATCATTTGTCCAACTCATGATTCTATCGAATTTGAGCAGATTGTAACGTTGGATCGCCGAAGAATTCAGTGTCGTCCACAAAAACGCTAAATAGGAATGAGATACAGCCATGAAGGTCTGTAATTACATATTGAACAAGACCGGACCCAGGACGGAACCCTGGGTCACACAACAGACCGCCCTTCGCTCACCGGATGAGTCATCACTGGTCGGACCCGTAGTGTCTGGTTAGATAAAAACAACATCTGTTACAGTATACTTTTCTTTGTTAATTTTGATGAGCCAATAATCAGTTCGTACCTTGATACATTTGAACCTGGATGTTCTTCCAAACATACTACGAAGGAACAGCATTTGTGAGATACTAGACTGATAATTCAATATTATTTATTGTTGTACATTAGCAGTATTAAGCAGATGCATACAAACCTTTTTATGCACTTGCACTTGTTTCATTGTTTACATTTTTTCTCTGATTTCACTAATTTCTCGTGTGTTCATCCAATTTGTTTTTAAAAATATTTTTTTGAAGTGGCACTTATGATGTCATCAGTCAAACCGTTCCTCCTACTGCAAACTGATTAGTGACAATGTACTTTGGAGGGTTTGAATTTATAGGTTTCATTTCAACTCGCGTGAGTATCAGATGTTTGCTAGTATTTCAAGTAAATATTTCATTTAAGTGGAGTACATCGAAGTTGCGGAAGAGTATTTTATATGTTTCGATGAGTTCACTGCGCTGCCTGCTTCCCTTCAGAGTGGTTAATCCCAATGTCCTCAGTCGGTCCTTGTAGGGTTTGGCTTTGAATGCGATCACCGCACCAGTCGCTTGCCTTTGGACTCTGAGCGCATATATATTTTTCTCGAAATGAGGGTTTCAAATCTGGGAGGCACATTCGAGTAGTGTCTCGTATAAGTCTTATATAATTTTATGAACAGTTCAGGGGTTTTATGTACTGAGAATGACTTTCGAATCATATAAAGTAGCGAGTTTGTTCACTTAGCCACCACGGGCGAACCTGTCACATTGAGGCGTTTCAACGAACTTTATCGTTATATCGCTCTGAGATGAGTACAGAAATTTTGGACAATACAATCCATGTATCAAGCTCCGCCACAGCCTGTTAGAGACCTGTGTCTTAATAGCGAGACATTGATCAAACAAAGCTACACCCAGCGGGCTAGCCTCACTCCCTAACTATCACATTTAGACGTATTTCTCCATCCACCCTTTTGGTCCTGGGTTCCAAGTCGCTTGCGCGGCCTCTACCTACCTAATGTGAGCGATAATTCGTAACTCGAATATATCACGGATCCGAGGTGCCCTTTGCCCGAAACCTAACCACCTGGGAGCGGGTGGCCAACGGATCGTTTTTAAGGATAGGCTACGTTAAGTCAACGTCCACCCCCGCTTTCATAGGTCGCATAAGCTTCCAGACCCCCCCGGCTATTCACCAATTAAGCAATTGCCGGTAAACTGACCAGTACACCAATCAGCCAGGGCCACCTGACGTCCTCTCCCCTAGATCAGCACTCGGCTTCACTCAAGTTTAGTCCCTCTTAGCCACTTCAACAATGCGTATTCGCCATTTTAAGTTATTAGACAATCACTCCTGGAGGTCATCACCTCTAGCGTTGGCTGCATCTTTGTGTATTTCCCTTTTTCTAGATCATTACTAAAGTTGGTGTTTTTCCTGTAGGTGAGCATTATCTTCAATAGCAAAGGCGAGCGGCAAGAGGTGCCGGCAACGGTGTCGGCGCTAGAGGCTGCATCGCCGCTGCGCCATCACTGCCACTTCTGCGACAGTGCATTTGCCACAGGTGCTGAGCTGTCGCAGCACCTAGAGCAGCCCAGCGTGGAGTGCGAGATCTGTGAGACGGCCTTCTGCGACCGCGACACGCTGCTGTGCCACCGGGCCAATGTCCACAAAGACGAAGCCTCTTCCGATGCGCCCGCATCACCGAGCGACGAGCAGCCCAGCTACAGCTGCATGATGTGCTCGCAGCGTTTCCTCGACACTCTCAACCTGAACCACCATCTCATCAAAGTGCACGGATTGAAAAAGTACAACTGCGGACTGTGCGACAAAGTCTTTCAGGCAAATAAAGTGCTTTCGCAGGATAGAATACTTTTAAAACCGCAGCTAGGAAACCAGACTATAGTAGCTTACTTGTGCAAAGAGTGCAGTCAGACTTGATAACGATAATATAGTGTATCTCGTGCTCTTATACATTCTTTAGAATAGCCTAGAACAGGGGTTCCCAAACTTGTCCAAGTCTCCGCATCCTTAAGAGAATTAAAATTTTCTTACTGTACCCTAGTCACATAATATATATACATATATACATACATACATACATATATACATGCATACATACATACATACATACATATGTACATACGTACATACATACATACATATATACGTATGTACATACATGCGTACATACAAATAACCTACATACATACTTTTGTATGTATGTATGTATGTATTTGTTTGTTGGTTTGTCGACCGTGTTGGGATGCAATCTGCCTCCACACACTTTGGGAGCCCCTGGCCTAGGAGGATGTTTCATTTTCATACTTAAATATAGCTCGTTTCCTCATGATCTTTATGCAATGAATGACTTTCTTGGAAATTAGAAAAATAATACACAGGAAGTAACCGAAACATACTTTATCATTTTTTAAAGTATCCTACGTTGAACTTAATACAATTTGTCATTCGCATGAATCATTTGTTGAATTAGTGCGAAGGTGGATTGTAAAGTTCACAGCCTAATCGAAAAAGGAAATACTTTTATTTTAACCAATAATTTTATTTTTCAACCTAATCACCCCCAACTTCAACACATTTCTTGTTTAATTTTTTTAAAAATCTGATTGATAAAATCTTGTTTAATTTTTTTAAAAATCTGATTGATCAAATTATACTTTATCAAATTCATCATGATGAAGAGACATACATCGCGTCGCTGTTCTAATCATTGGCTATAATAAGTGCAATAATTTATTTGCATTAGAATTTCAAAGTCATTTATTTTCTTCCTTCGATTTAATTGACTTTATCAGCTATAATAATTGTGCTTTTTAGTTTTGATTTTCAAATTCTTCATTTAATACCTATCATTTTAAAATTTTAATTATTAGACTTGTAAGCCATTAAAGAAATGAAGAAATGATGTACAAAAAAGTTGTAGACATTATTCTCAGGATTCTAAGTAAGATTCGTTTTCCATTCCAGCATTAGTAATAATGAAGTTATGAAGTATTCAATTTTGAGATAACTTTTAATTCGAAATCTGCTAAAGCTTTCAAAAAGTGACATAAAGCAAGATTTGTAGGCAATGTCCTCAGAATTTATCCTATTCTAGGCAATGTCTTCAGATCATTTTCCATTATCAGTATTAATATATTTATGATTTAATTTTTTTTTAATTTGTATCAGCAAATTATGTACTATTTTTGTACATAATTTGGTCTTAATTGGTCTTGTAGTTTCTGAGATACAGTGGGTACAGACACACATACATACAGACATTTTCCAGAAGTAACTTTTTATTCCCAGGATCTCAAAACGTGAAGATCCTGTGCAAACTCATATTCTGAAATTTGCTCAAAAATCAGACTTTCCCTATTTACATACTTCATGTGACACGGTGTACTTTTGTGGGACAGTAACAATGATTTGTCGAGGCCCTCAAAATAGGTGTCGACAGCAGATTTCATCTCATCATTTGTTAAAAATCTTTGTACACTCGAGTCTTTCTTTAGATTTGGAAAGAAATGAAAGTCCGATGGCGCAAAATCAAGTGAATATAGAAGATGCAGTAGCAATTCAAAGCTCCATTTGAGAATTTCAGCTATTGTTTGTGCCGATTTCTAAACACAGGCATTATCCTGATGGAACAAGACTGTTTTTTAGATCATATCCGGTCTTTTACTAATTTCTTTTCGCAAACGGTGTAGGTGGCCAACATAATATTCAGAGTTTTTATCAGACCTATCCCTAGGTATTCTATCATGATTACCTCCCTTGAATCTCAAAACACGGAGGCCATCGCCTTGTTAGCTGACAGAATCATCTTAGCCTTCTTTGGGTGTGGAGAACCGCATCGTCTCCATTGTGTAGATAGTTGTTTGGTCTCTGGAGTACTATGTTGAATCCAGCTTGCAGCTATAGTAACAAATCTGTTCAACAGCTTTGGAGGATCCGTATCATAAAGGGCTAAACACTCTCTTGATAATGTAAGACTAAGACGAGTGTGTTTTTGTTCAATAGAAGCTTCGACATCCATCTCTCGGACACCTTAGGAAACCCCAATTCGTTGGTGATAATATTTTGTACTCGCTCATATGAAATGGCAGAATCTCTACTATCTCCTGAATCTCACCAGCCATATGAGGCCTCCCACTGTGCAGGTCATCTTCAAGTCTTTGCCGACTTTGTTTAAATCCATGTTTTGACAGTTATATATGATGGACAACATCCTCATAATATCTCTTGATATCACTATGGATCTGCTCCATCGTTAACCTCTTTTTGTGAAGCTTTGTTCATTTTTGTCCATTTTGCAAAATCACACTGACATGCACGATGAAAAGTCTAGTAAAAGAAAATAAATGACGGCAGATGATTGACAGTTGGTGACCGATATTTGAATTTAGATAATAATATGGCAACGTTGCCTGTGGGAAAATATGGGAACTACACCTTGAGGCCGTGAACTTTTCAATACTCCTAGTAATTTCAATCCGAATGTTGTTGACATAGTCATTGTGAATGCTTGGACAGCTCCTTAAGGTGTATTGTGATACTGTAAAAGTTTACTTATTGAGTTGTAACGATTATTGTATTAAAGCGGCAGCGAAGCGGTTACGAAGTATGTGAAGTTCGGCGGTTGTCGTTGAGCCGATCTGGAGAGCAGAGGCGAAACAGGCCGCCGAAGTCGTGTCATTACATAGGCAATAGGAATGAGCAATGGCTATTTACTGTTCGACCATACAGGGTCTTGAATAGGTATCTCCCGGTACAGGGTCTTAAAACTGCCGACCGTGCAACTTAAATACTTAGGACTTCTAGAATATATGGCGGATGGTCCAGGACGATGATGATGGTTGAGTTTGGAGATTTGGTTGTTAGTAGTCTGACACCTGCACTTGGCTCTCCATGTAGAGTCTGTACGTCACCCTGAGAATACTTTTATACCGACAGGTCCTGCAACCAGCTCACACCAGATGTTATTTGCAGAATCCACAAAGGTCGCTTCTCGCATATATCCTCCATATCTACCGAGAAATTTTCTGCGAATAATGCTGGTCATGCGCATCACATTCTCAGCTATCTCCTGCATTTCGCAGCGCCGACTAGTTGCCTCGTCTGGTTACAGGTCCAGTGTGGACACCCACTACTATCCGCAGGTTTGTTCTAGTGGCCCATGCAGTACGTTGCCAGCCTGGGATTCAGTTTTACAACAGCTCTCTTTTCCTGTCTGCATCTTGCCGTTCTCTATCTGTCCTTCATCCATCCTTTCATGTACCGAGATTTGGGTCCGATTGCATCCGAGCCCTTTCTCGCCAGTTTATCTGCTTCCTCATTTTTCTGAATTCCACTGTATCATTTACCCATATCAGCTGTCCTCTTACTATTCATATACTAGGGTGAGCCAATAACTTTATGTTTTCCTGCGCCAAAAACTCTTTTGTTTTCTGAGCGGTGAGGAACTCGCTTTACCGTGGCAGTATAATACTTATATACTTTCGGCGAGTTTTGAATTCCCCATATCATTCTGTGAATTTAACGATTCACAATTTGTTTACTGTAAATCTTCCCCTCATTGCAGAACTAGCCTATCTAGTTTATTCACATTTGTAAAGACTACTTTTCAGCATTTAATATCTTAAATATGAATAACACAAGAATGAAGTATTTCCTTTTTTATTTAAAATAAGATACAGGCTAGTTCTGACCCCAAATAAAAAAGGAATACTTTAAGCTAATAAAACATTTTCATCAAAAAATTCAGATAGGCTAGTTCTTCAGATAGAGGACGAAATGTAGTAATTTATTTGACATGACAACTTTACTGACAATGAAGCCACTCTTCATAAGTCGTCATAATTTTTTAATGTTAATTTTTATGTAAACGAAGTTTTAGCCCTTTTACATTATACGATCTATAAAATTGATTGCGAAAATGAGGTAAGAAAAAATCATTATCAACCGTATTATAAATCCTCTCGTTTTGTTAGTAACTTGAACTGATACATGGTCTGAGAAGAACACAATATATATTATTTTTTTGTTTCTTTAGTGATGATGATATGTGGTTGAGAACATTGGTGTAGATAGATAAGAGAGTAAACATTGGGAGTGGCAATATGTTGGAAAACATCATAAACCTCTTTAAAAACAATGAAAATATGCATTCCAAAAAACTGATAAGGAGTGCGTTGGCAAAATCTATTTCGGCTAAAATTGAATTCTCCTTTTACTTCGTGAATGGGGATGTCCACTGCCATTTTATCCCACTATAGGGCGCATTGGCCATGTTTCCGAAAGGTGTGAAGTGATCAATTATAAACCGTGGCGTCCTATGCCCGCAGACTTCCTTGGTAATCCGTCAGACATAGCACTGCTTTTGCAGAGTACACTGCACAGTGGTTTCGTGCTCTAAGGAGCCCGGCGGTCATAAGTCTTGGTTCTTTAATTATCGGTTCAAATTGAATGTTTTCATAATTTTTAAAATGATTTAGGCTATTTCATTAATTGTCATGCTAAATGAAATACAAATAATGTGATAAAAATATATAGAAATTTAAAATAAAATAGTAATAAAAAAAAATAAACAATAAAAGGTATTTTAAAAACAATACAAAGGTTATATATATTTATTCAAATACCTCTTTGACGACAGTCTTGTTTTTCTGGGTTAACTTCATTAATCCGCAGGTAAATAAATTTGAGTTAAGAAGAAGTCGACGTAAAAAGTCAATGTTTGTTACTATACGAAATATTTTTCGCGTATTGCTGCACCTAAATAATTTAATGTTTTTGTTTGAAGACTCCGCAGCTTCTTCCGATACTCGTAACTCTCCGATGGACAACATTGCGTATTCGACAACGTCATGACTATAAATTACGGTTTTTTTTTACATAATATGGCAAATAATACCAAGGATATTCCTGAACTAGTAGCTTAGCTGTTTCTAACGCCCAATCCCTAAACTTGTCTTTATTAATACTGTAGCATGACGACAAGCACTGCAAGATATGCAGCATTTTTCAATCAGATTTGTATCTATGCCTGTAATCTCAGCGGAAACCGAAGGATTCATAAAAAAAATCCTGGCAGTATTCTCGTCATTAGACTTGCCACTTCCGCCATTTCGAGGTTTATCAACAATCAGTCTTAATTTCGCCCTAAACTGACTCTGGATATATATTTTTTGCGCGCAAAGAACTTTGACCTCGTCTGATTTAACCTAATATTATGAAAAATTATTCTGTATGCAAGATGAATGAAATATTCGAAAAATCTGATCCAAGCATGAAGCGGTGACAAACCAAATTTGAAATTATAAACTACAATCTTCAGTGACATTCAACCAATCACCATATATAGCGTCCAATAATCCTTCCAATAGACCATAAACCTCTTGCAGGCTTAGCGACACGTTTTCGCAGCTCATGCATGTCAACATTTTCGACATCAGGTAAGGAATCCGTGAGCATGCAGAAAACTTGACTTCCCTCGCCAGATATCCAGGGGTCCAAAAATCATAGCCAACATTAAAATTTATAAATAAAATCATTTAATAATAAATATACATAATAATGATAAATAAAAATTAGGTAATTTTATTAGATATTGTTACTCATAATCAACAATGCACACGGGCTGGATGCTATAATGCCATCTGTGTGATGCATGCGCAACCGCTCTGTATTTAGGCGTAGCAAAAATAAATTCTGGGCTGTATCCATAAATAAAAGAAGCAATAAATAAATATTATTTTCGTAAAATAAAACTACATAAAGTGTATAATCTAGGTTAAGCTAGTATTTTTAATCACCTTCCAACAAGGAGCGGTTTTCTGCTCCGGTCCTTGCAATCAGGGAGTTTGAAATTTCCGGCGGGGGAGATATTTTTTGGTACTTCGAATTCTCGCCCACGTGTCGCAGAATAAAATTTTACTAAAAGTAATATAGTAATAATTTTACTACAAGTCATGTTCGGGTAAGTTTAACATTCAAACATATCGTACAAGTACTTAGTAGGCCGAATCGCCACAATATTAGCCTTTTCCGTCAATTTGCAGGTTTGAGTTCAAGTGCCGAAAAAAAAGAGATCGACATTTAGTTAAAAAACGGGGACCGCTGAAAAGACGAAAACGCTCTTTTAAATTGAATGCTCATAACACTTGTCAAAAGTTTTAAGAAAAAAACGGTCCATGCATATATTTTTTTAGTACTTTTTATAACTTTTTTAAAACCTTATTTATTTTAACTGCATTTATTGGCTAGCGAGATGTAATTTCCTATTGGTTCATAAAAATCTCAAAGTAAAACAACAAAACTTAAATGCCTAATCGCTGAATCAGTCGACGATATACTCGTAGATATCTCTGCCTGCGAGAGTTTAAAGTGGCAACTCAAAACAGCCGGTTGGTCTGAAAAAAATTTGGTGAAATGGCACATCACGTTGACCTCGTCGACATACCAGCTACCTATTATTAGCATGGTCTTCACAATTCGGCAGGTTTCGAAATCGTCTTTTGTGGAAGGATTTAAAACTTCAGATGATTTATACTAAGTAAAGACCATGGTTTTGTAGGAGTGTCTATCTTTTATAGATGGTTTTATCCAAGACTAAGCAAAATTTAAACAATGAAGTATGCGACTAGACATATTTCCCTTCAGTTCAGTATTAGACTATAATCGAATATATAAAATTAGAGAAATATTTTTGTATGAAAGCTGGTAAAGCCTTTGAAGATTTTCAAACTGGGGCAAGAGGAAAACCCAAGGGTTTGTCAAACTTCGGCCCATATGATTATTTTCTTGTATGTAGGTATGTATACTATATTAAAATGTTCAGGGTAATTTAAAATAACTACCTGAGCTGAGCACGTAAACCACGAGA
>JAOPUG010159996.1:0-10908 GCA_027564375.1 Micropterix facetella | reverse complement strand
GACTACTTTGAAGGTGATAAAATAAACATTGACGATTAAACGAAAATTGTGTGTTTTATTTAATAATTCCCGGTACTATTTAGACAGAGTAGTATATGTAGCAAATAATACAACTGACATTATAATAACAATATTTTAAAAGAAGCAAATAAGTATCACATAAAATTGTTAGACAGACAAAATTCAAATTACGCCCCACGGATGTATGAAATCTTCAAGGTAGAAGAAAAAATGACAAGATCACAGGCAAGAAAAAAGAGGAAGGTCTTTCTTTCTTGTGCGACAGCCGCCCGACGCAAGTGTATCGGGCGGAAATAGATGGCACTCTGAAGTCCTAATATATTAATAGTAATTACACTGTCATGTCGAGAATAAATTAATAAAATCAGTGCAAAGAATTCATGGAATTCAAGGTACGAGTCTTCAATCATAAGATACACTCTATATCCATATCTCTATACGAGACGTTTTTATTTATCAAATTGTGAAAAATAAGAGAAGATTAGCAATCCGACATGGAATCCTTCTTTAGGAGCGAGTCTATAAACTTCATTATTTTCCTATTTCAAAATAATATTTTTTCCTTCTTACTAATCAGGGAAATCATAAACTCTTAAAAATAAATTTATACAATTTCATCTTGGAATCGTGAAGTTGAATAGTTTTACGAATAAGTATTCATCTATATAGTTTGGAGTAGGTACTCGACTGACCGAAAAAGTATTTTCGGTCAATCGAGTACCCATATGTTTTCAAAGTCAAAGTCTCATCCAAGTAGCTTCAAATTACCGCCTACCCTTGTCAGCGAATATCTTCCTTTTTCTCCGAGGATGTTATAAAATAATTCCAAGAGTATAGAACGGCAAATACACCTTTTTATTTTCTTTTTGTTTTTTAATTTCTTATTATCTCACGATACATGTTAAACGTAAAAATTACTATAGCTCTCATCTTTATTACCTAAACCTTATTATCACTCCCAGGCCATATAACAAGGTATCCGTTATTGATTTGTAGTAATGCATTTCTATTCTTTTGTCTCTATTTATTTATCGTACATTAATATGAAAGACAAATTAATGTAGCGGAGTCACGAGTATACTAACAATCTAAGCGGAAACCGTAGGCTGCGATAGATTGGGGTACGTGAGGCACTTGAACTTGTCTGAAACTGGCCACTTGCGTTGAAGATATTAAAATAGTAACTCTTTTTGAAAAAATAAATGCAATGCAGTCCCTGTACATTGGCACGATAATAGTTTCTTGCCCATTATTTTGCGGCTTAATGGGGATGTGCAGCTCGGGCCATATGATTATCTTATTACATCGGTCGGCTCAGCTTCTATCAGGCAGCCTCCCCGAAGAGGGACTAATCCGGTGAACCCCGTTTTGCGGTCGGACCTAGGGTAACATCTCGGGCGTCCGTGGACAGTTGATGTTTTGGGCGGTTTACCAGCCTTGGTCAACTGACGAATAGTCGGAGGAGTCTAGTTACGTAATGCTGCCTCAGGCGTGAGAGTAGGTGTCGGCCTGTCATCGCCTATCTTTAGAAACGACCCGATTGCCACCCAATCTAGGGTGACTTTCCGAGTACAGGACGCCAAGTGTCCGCGATATTTCCGAGTCACGGAATGCCGCGTTATCATGATAGGTGGGGGTTGCTTAAGCGACTTCGAGCCTGGGACCAGACGGGGTGGATGGAGAAATCCGACTTAATCTAATAGTCAGGGGGTGAAACTGCCCGCTGATGCCCGCTGGGTGGCAATTCCTAGGACCTCGCTTAAAGGCGTAGGATTCTGACGAGCAGTGGTATAGTTGGATTATGGATATGTTGTGGATATGTCTAAATTGGGTACATGTAATATTGGGGCGATATAACGATAAAGTTCGTTGAAACGCCTCGGGGTGACGGGCTCGCCCGCGTTAATCCAAAGTTGCCCATTATTTTAGAAAACGTTTGTGAAAAGAGTACTCTCAGCAGAGTAGTCTTCCATCACGACATTGTTTCCACCCACTCCGCTAAGATGACAACGGCGTTTTTGTAGACCTCAAACGTAGAACTGATGTCGCATCCCCCATGCAATCTGGACCTTGCACTCTGCGAGATATTTTTGTTTCCAAAAATTAGGGACAAATTTATTTTTATTTTTAAATCGTGGTGTACTAATCACGGCCTCAGAAGCTGGGACGATAGCGTTCCGAGAAGCCATTGAGGAGATCTCTATACAAGACTGGTTATACTGCTTTTCCCAATGGTTTCATAGAATGAAAAAGTGTAAAAATTATCAGAGAGGATACTTTGAAAACCAGTAAATACAATATAAATATTATAAATGTTATACTTTATCAGAATACAGGAATAGGCAGCATATCGTCGTTGCTAGGACTAAATATCCAGACATATATGTTCAAATTAGTTTCTTAGATTACTCTAAACAAAATATTATTGGTTTTGTTTTTACATAATTATTTAAATAATATTGTCTTAGGTTACTCGAAGAAATATCACATTATTATGCATGACATGGGAGCTGAAAGGCAGTCTTTGTTGTAAATTGCTGCGGATCGTATCCGCCATTACAGGATGTTATAGCTTTAAGTTTTATCACACTGGAATGCAGCCTTTGATAAACAAGACGATTTATCGTCCAGTTCCAACCTCGAACCATAAGAATTGGGAAAGGTGACCCAGTTAAACAATAATGTAAAACAGTTAATTTAGTTAACCAAGAGATCAAAAGAAATTAATACTAACAAACGGAATCTCCGTTTCTGCATTTCCGGAAATACACAAAATCCATGAACCACTACGAATTACAATTATCTTATATATGATTTTCCCATTAAGAAAATCCGAGCATAGCATAACATGCTTCATATCATAATGCAAGTTTCCGTTCCGTATTTCATTGCAGGTAAAATGCACATTGGTCTTTATCCATGGTGGCAGATTAGGTATAGCCATGCTCCCTAAACACTGCCCATCCCAGTTCTGTCGGCTTTTTGGCAAAGTTAGTCTTTATTTCAATATGGCAGAGCAATTGGTAAGTTTATTCTACCGAGCTGGATATTTTATCCTATGTAGACATATTATATTAGTCAACTACTTCGAGGAACCGGATCTCATGGTATTTGCACATTATCTTTTCTTGGCCATATGCATCCGCAAACTCTTTTGTTGAGAAGATCATTGAAGCCATTCAACATTTTTTGAAAGTTATAAGTGAGCGGCGGATATTTATTACGTTAATATTGACTTCCCATTTACTTTAAAAAAATAAACTAGTCCGATGGTATTTTAGATGCATGCAAGCATTGGGGCATCGTATATATAGTCTCCTATAAGCCATTATGCCCCTTGAGAACTACCTACCTGATTTGGATGGATTTCTCCGCTCTCTAGTCTGGTAGCCGTTTGAATTCTACCTATGTGTGGATGAAGTCTACGAAGGTTTTCGATTTGGCTGAGTGTAAGAAATTGTTGTATAACTAATTGGTACAATAAAGAGTTTTTCAATTCAAGGTTTTCATCATAGATTATAAAACACAAATATAATAAAACAAACTCAATTGACACGAATACATAATATTTAAGAGCAGCAAGGCTGGTTGAACTTATCTAATATCACATTTTAAATAAAATATAAAATGCGGATGTTCCCGTAAGATACGATAAAAGGGAACATAATTGTTTGAAAGCTTCCCGTATCCACGCCAGGGACGCCGATTGTCGCTGCTCCGTATCGGCTTAAATCATAAAAAGCGAACCGGAGTAAAAGCAACCTTATTTGCGTGTAGACTCGACGTGGCTTGTTTATTAGATAAAGTAGGAAGAGTTCTCTGTCTTCTACATATAATATTCTTCTCCTATAAGAGAGAGAGAGAGAGAGAGAGAGAAGAGCTACAACAAATGTCTTTCGTGAAGTACAATTTGTCACTCGATATTTTTTTTTCTGTTCAGCTCACGCTTTAGAATACTTCAAGATCTACACGGAGTCGTAGCAATAACTTGTGTAACCCTTTCAGATACGGAGCTATGAGTGATGAATTCGAGAGCCTAAACCACACAAATAAGCAAGTTGAATATGTTTAGCAAAGGAAGTTGGTCTATTTTAGATATATATGCAACTTCGCATTGCAATTCCCAGACCCCGAGATCTAGTCAATATTTACGGACTAGAAAGCATCACTTCTCTAAATCTGGCGGGTTCTTTTGGTATCAATGCCTTTTATAGACTTTTTCAAGTTAAACAAATTCACCGTGTAAAGTTTGTAGCACCTGATTTTGTCCGTTGTGGACAATGGCTCTTGTAACATCGCCGACTCGTCGGAAGCTGCAAACTTCCCGAGGTAAATCCATTTATACGAGTATCTTTTTTATTACATTAAAAGTAGTTTAATGTTAGAAAAATATATCTAAAATGTCCCCCTCCTCCCACTCAAACTCTATCTTTAAAAGGCTTCTAAACTATCGATTTATTGCTCTGCCATATTTCTGTATTTATGTTTTGGTTGGCGACGATCCTATTATAATTTCTATGTCTATCGAATGCGCCTGTACCGGGTGTGCCGAATTGGGTGTCGCTCTTTTGTAAAGGTTTGTGTTTGCAGCGACCATTGTCTCCCGATTGAGGCGGCAGCCATCTCAAGCACAATCTCGGCCTTGGCAATTCCGCCTTATTTACTTTATGTCACTCAATTTCGGCCTCTCGTCTTGTCTTATCACAGGACGGAAGAGGACACGGTCGCTGAGGGCGGTTTAGTGTCCCTCGCCTAAATCACCTTTACACATATTTGGCAATACTCTATTTTTGTATATACATAGATGATGTATGAGGAATAGAGTTTCGTATCGATGAAAGAGAATATTTGTTATAGCGTAATTTTTAAATCAACTCAATTTTTCGTATTGTAAAATAATGTTATGTACAAGAAAATTTCCCCAGAATTCCACATTTAAAAAATCACATGGGATTATCGAAATATGTATTGTAATTTCAAATGTTTGAGTTACAAATGTAATACGAATAATTAGCTAAAGGTATAAAGTTTCACTAAAGTATTATTTAATAATCTTCTTTACTAATGAGAAACTCGCAGATCTAAAATGGCTATATTATTTATAGATTCCGATTTCTAAATGTACATACCACAGTATCGCAAGTAAATAAGTTAAGAACTTCCTTAAAAGGCAAAAAAATCAGCAATCAAAAAACTCCACAAAAAATCAACCAATTAGTTTTTGCCGAATTTTAGTAATTATATTTTTTTCTAATTTTCTCCTTTTCTCTGAGATTAACGAACGACTTTTAATTTACTTCTCTATAGCGATCGTTATGATATTCACAGAAAAAATCTGTTACAGCATTTTTACTGAATTTAGTCCATGGATTTCTAGCTACATAGAAAATATTCTGTGTACATGTTTGTTTATAGCGCACCTTGGATCTGTGGCTAGTTATCTTTAGCTAGATCTGTAGCGATTGTAGTCGATTTTCCATCATTCTTTGTATAAAAAAATGTTCTCGAATCATAAATCATCAAATTTCTTCAGAATAAAAACAAAACAAAAAGAAAACACAATTTTCTTGTTGACGTTGACGTACAGAAATACTCTTTAAAAAACATTCCTGCACGATCATAATACCGTGTAGGTTTATTAGGATTTATTAAACCATTATTCAAATTAACATTTATAATAGGATTTTTTTTTAAATAACTCTAAAAATTATAGATATCCTCCCATGCAATATAATACATTTAAAAAGCTTCTTTTGAAAATGTTAATTTAGGACCCATATTGTGGAGAATACGACAATGAGCTCTTCTATGGTGACTTATCGGCTCTCCGAGAGTTGAAAATATACCAGGTCTAACGGTAAAATAAGCTTTATTTTGTACACTTCAATCCAATATTATTACATACTTATATATCATAAAAATGGATTGGCCACGCCTTCTGTGTTCAACACTTTGCGAGTGACTGATGCTATGAGATGCTATGAGAGAAAGAGACAAGATCAAGTAAAATAAAGGTTAGCGAGAAAGAGCGGCTATACCTGTATACGAGGAGCTGTGCTACGTCTGATCCGTTCTCGTTTTTGAAGCCATAGTAAGTAAACCGGCTCCGCAGAATGAAATTAGCAGTAAACCAAAAAAGCAGGGTGGTTCGGGTTCAAATTCGGGGTAGAAACAGCTCTAACGGACCTGGTCTTTGCTAATGGAATGGACTCGAGAATGCTCTTCAACTAGGTTCCCAAACGATATATTATTAATGAATAGCGTAACTCCGGTTGCTAAGGCTTATCTGTACCCAGTGTAACAGGTTTCTCTTTTTAGTGGATGTGCACATCTGTTTTAACGGTTTTCCCGTGTTTTCCTTGAATTTTCCTGTGAATTCTACTAATAAACATTTTTGCTTTGCAACAATCGAAATATAATCTAGAAATATCATTTGTGACAGTTAGCTATCATTTGTCTCACAGGCTGACCATTCAAAAAGAAAACAACAACATATAATCAACTTACGAATATAATTTGATTATAAATAAAATCAGTCACAAATCATTTTAAAATTTCGCTAAGTTTTATGAGACAGATTTAATAATTCATTTTTAAAGTAAAAAAAAATAAACTTTGGGTTGCCAACCCAGATTGGAGGTCGGTTTTGGAAGTCCACCATAAAATGGCCGGTGTAATGGGTCACTTTAGAGGTCGCGCCTTTCGGCAAAAAGTATTTTATAAAAGAAAACAGTTAATTTCTATCGCGAAAAGCGAAACTTTTTATTATGCGTTAGAATCTGTGTTTAGTTAGCCTAATCCCAGGCATCTTGCAAGAGCTTATTAATAAGCCTTTATCCATAAAATCGAAGATACAAGACGCGGAAACGATGTATTGACACTTGCCATCAAATTTTTGCACATTTCTTGTCGTCACGCCACATGTGCATCAGAAGAACTGTTCTGCGCCTGGGCGAGCTCGACACAATTTCAATTCTCTTCTTGTAACCTTTGGATCAACGTGTTCCCTGGATGCAAACCTTGTATTATTTTTTTTGTTAATTTGTGCCTCAACAAAAAAAATGTAGTTTGGCTTTGCGTTTGAGCGAGTTTGACACACTTTTAATATTTTTCATATCCATTTAGCGTTATTAACGTCCGATAAACGTACAGACTTTGTAACAGTTGGTTTTTTTATGTATATAATATATGGTATTTTTTTACCTTGTATAAATTGCTGGTATTTCTTCAGTCAATTAACACAGCATATTAGATAACACGGTATTAACCATATTTTAGATTATTCGTATTATTCTGTTTTAATTAAGTTTGACTATTTCATTACAGTTCGATTTATTTAACATTTTTATATAATTTTATCACTGCAAAAACCATTTAGTAATTTTTAGTAAAATGTATTCCTTTTGATCTGCTTTTATTACTTTTGACTATTCATTACTTCCATGCCGAATCTTATCGTTACTTTCGACTGGAAACTCTCCGTCACTTACCGTACTCTCTAGACATTACTCCAACAGATTTCCACATTTTTCAGAATTTAGATAACTTCTTGTTAGGAAAAATATCAATTCCTATGAGGCAGTTATAACCGACTTCAAAGAATGCATTGCTTGTCTCTGCCAGAGTTTTTTAGCAAATGAATCAATGATCTTCCCATAAAATAACAGAAGTGCATCGATAACATTGGTACATAATTGGATTGTTTAAATTTATTACTTCCAAAAAAAAATCGTTTTTCATTTGCGATATAGAATGAAATTTCATAGGTATGTATAGTATATTTCTATAGAAATAATTATCATAAACTTTTAATTTATATATCTCGAAGACTAAGACGAAGACCTACATATATCTATTTTTTTTCAATGTATATCTGGAAATAAATATCGGAGAATCGCTAACATCTGTTATAAATGTTTACATTTAGTTTATAGTGTATAATTAACTCGAAAACTACCAACCGATTTTGATCACGTATCAATATTGGTGAATAGTTTCGGAGAACTTAAAGGACAGAAGACTAATAACAAACAACAACGTTATTTTAAGTAAGGTTAGTTTAAATCAGATATCAGACAAATATGTGATTCTATACATGAGTCAGAACAAGAAAATTATAAACTAACAATGAAATTTGATATTTTGTTACCAAGGAAAGCATTTTTCTGTTTAACTTTAAGATATTCAATATTTGTTCTCAGAAATAAAGGCCTAAATACGTGATCTATTTTGACGTGAAACGTCTTTAAAATCACACCGAAACATTATGGTACCAGGACAGAAATGTGAATCATAACGAAAAGATAATATCGTCTTGGCTCAATAATTCCCAAACTATTAGTCTTAGAGGCATAAGTGGGTATATAGTCGGCTCGATGATTCGATCTTGAGTTAGCGCCAAGGGCGGGCGGGTTGACGAGGAAGGGGCACGCACAAATTGGCCAAAAGCGGTGCTCTCGATCCATTCCCTTCAGTGTAACTCACGACTCAGACGTGATAGCGCGGTAATTCGTGCGTGTGTGTATAGACTTCATAATAACCGTTTGATTTCAGGAAAAAATATGTATTTTGGATTTTATTTATACTTTCAAAATGTAGATTAAACCTATAAAAAGTATTTAAATAAAATATGTCGCCCTAGCCCGTGTAAAAGCCAGTCAACAGTATAAATGACGCCTATCGTTGGAAAGAGGAGGCAATGGGCCACGCACGAGTACTCATATTTCTGGCGCCGAGCGGGCGAGATGGTTTCGGGAGCATCGCAAAGCTGGCACGGCATGCTCAGTGAACGACGCCGACTCCGCGAGTACCTCTACCGGTACTGTACCGCTACCTATGGATATAACGAATAAAGATACCACTCATACATCTGTCGAAGACCTCCAAACTGAGGGATATGAATATCAGTCTAAGTGATGCAATGCAAGACCATTTCCTTGCAGCGGACGAATACTTCAAAACGGTATTCGACACCAATTCATTTGGTCTATCTTGCAGTGTTTGTGATTGACTTTGATTCGACAAAGATTAAAGAAGGTGAAGAGTTCGCAGCATTTCTTTCTTTCAGATTAAATTTTCCGGCAAAAAGGTAGCGGATTTTCATTTATGTAGATAGTACCTGTAGTAAGTCGATAAATGCCAATAAAGTACCAACGCTGTCCCGCTCAAAGTATTTCGATATCTCCCGAAGACGGACGGACTGCCTCCGCTTGATGAACCGATTAGTATTCGGTTGATTTCGCCGCGCTTACCATTTATGTAAATTCATCGTCTACGCTACGAAGGTAATTATGGTATAGTCGGTCAGGTAATCAACGAAGCTGTCGATGTGGACAGCACGGTGCAGTAACTACCGAGGCTCACAGACGACGACGATAATCTTCTGTATAGAAAAGCTCCTAATATAAAAAACCATATTTTCAGAGGAAAAAAAATTAAAAATGTTCAGTTGCGCATGTACATAAAGACTGACTTTGCTGGGGTTAATGGAATTAAAGCAACACTGTATTCATATGTAAAGAAGTACTTAATATATAATAAGATATAGAGAAATTTGTGTGCAGCTTCAACGGTTTTCGATATAGATTTCTTACTTAGTCAAATATTAAATATAATTACTAGTAGTTCTGTGAACAGTAGACTACGTAACCTCAGTCTGGTCGATCCATTTATTTTTATTTATTTAACGTTTTTATCTTACTTTTTTATCTTATATTTTTACCTTATCTTATTTATATTTTCATAAAATATAGATTTCGTTATTTTTTATTTTTTTAAACTTAAAAGAAAAGTTGCAAAAGGGCATTACTTCGTCAGAATTACTTACATGTGTGCTGAGCCTATGCGCATTTTCTGCTTTCCATCTTCCGTTTCATAAAAAACCAATACTTTTATACGCAGGATAAAATATAACACAATGTAATATAATGTATAATATAATATAAATAGGGTAACCTAACATTTATGATCAAAATAGCAAAATATTTCTTTTATTTTACTGTATTAATATATTCACCATAATGCATTAAATATTACCTACATAAAACAAACACAAATAACATATACAATATAGACAATTTAATTAAATACTTAGCACCTATATTATAGTTTCAGAAACATGGTTATAGCACTCATCTCTAGTAGAGTTAGACAACCAATGTGATTTCCGTCTCATGTATTAGCTTTCGGTTTCTTTTAATATCTGTTATATGTGTGAATCATATATATTAGATTCGAGATATACGTATTGTCGTTGTTCGTATACAATCTTCATGTATGGCTTATATGTTTATCTTTGTGTCTAGTGTTGTGTTTATTATTGTTTATGTCAATTATTCAACAACATTTTAAAACACATTTATCAATAACTAAATGTAATATTTAACTTCGAAAATGCAAAGTAAAACTGGGGCAGGAGGAAAACCCAAGGGTTTGTCAAACTTCGGGCCATATGATTATTTTCTTGTATGCATGTATAATATATTAAAATGTTCAGGGTAATTTAATATAACTACCTGAACTGAGCACGTAAACCACGAGAGATCCATTGTGGCACTCCTGTAATGACTCCCTCAATGAAGAGGAATTACTGTGTGGAAGGGGTTCAAATGTTAGGTTAGAGATAAATTTCGTGATGACCCAAATATTCTTCCGCTTTAATTGATCTCAGAGAAAAAGTTGCCAAAAACTTTGTGTGTCACTTCATATGAGCGCCTAATATCGAAGCGGAGAAATAACTAGCCACGTGTTAGATAAATAAAATTTATGATGGAGATAGATGGAGATTTTTTGAAATCGGACGTAGTATCAAAACCTCGCAGGATTGTAAGAAGACTTGGCCCCCTCGGGGGAGGGGGGGGGGGGGAGAAGTAAATATTTCAAATAGGT
>JAOPUG010159957.1:0-10915 GCA_027564375.1 Micropterix facetella | reverse complement strand
TGAAATTTAAATATATTGCTATGTAGGATTGCTATGCAGGATTCCTAAACTTTATTGTCAACTTGCAATAATGTTTGTAAATTTACACTATGGCAGTAGTAGTAAAATTAGCGGGAGGCTTGTTGCCACATAAATCTATGAGATCTTTTGTAACTACCCACTGGGTGGTTGAGTCAGTGGTCCAATAGAAGCCCGATACTATTTACCAGTCCATACAGATAACTGAACTTCAGGGTGGGCAAATCATTGGGTTCGAGAAAAGGTCGTGCCAGTAAACTGTGCCTTTTCGCGAAGGCCCGGACAGCGACCCACGATGTGTATGCTGTACTCTGGTTCTTCATCACATATCCGACAATCCTTGTTCTCGTTCAAGCTAAGATTGAAGAGATGCGCTCTAAGGGCCATGTGTCCAGTAAGGAGACCGATAGTTGTTCTAAGGATCCTCTTGCTCATGTCAGGTAAAATATCGCAAGCAGTAGGTAAAATATATGGTTGGTAGGGGGTAAAATATAACAATATCGTATTTACTTACCCATATTACGACAAAACCTAATTTACAAATGCAAATAGTCTATATTACATAAATCATACTAAGGCGGACTTATCACCACTTGGACAATATCTTTTAGCCAACCAAAAGATATGATGAAGAGAATGGTCGGGTGGCATCTAAAGAGCATTTCGTTAACAATTTTATGAAAAAATTAAAAGTAAACAAAAAAATTTTTTAACACTCTGATTATCCATTGATTTTCAGAAAATGATGTCATTTCAGGACGAGAAGGAAAAAGGAGAAGAAAAGAAAGACGTATAAAGTGTAGTTATTGGGATAAGTCATACCTTTTCAAAACTCTTCGAAGTTGGAAAGCGTAAAGAGTATTGTACTGACTTGATCGAAGTGGGAGACCATGACTTCCTAGAAGGTTGAGATGGAGAAGTGCCTCGGGATCATTGGGCACGTTAAATAGCAGTGCTAAAAGAGCATGTTTCATCGATGACGGGTCCGAAGCCATTTCGACATAAGGACTTATTTAAGGAGGTTATGAAATATAACGCATACAGACATTGTGTAACCGTTCCATTTTGTCGAGTTTTTACTTTGCATCGAGATAAGCTAAATCTGTGTATTCTAAGATTGGCATTAGAAGCGTTTGGGCAATAATGGTCTGCTACAATAAGATTCCATTGTGTGTCAGGGGTCTTGGAGAGGTTCAATTTAGGAAAAAGGTCCAGTATATTCTTATTAAGAACCTACTTTATTTTCTTAAGTACTTTGACTTTATTACATTTTGAAATATTTTATTATTATTCTTGTTACATTTTTTAAACTATTGACTAAATTGACATTACTAAATTCAATCATTTTGATAATATAATCGGAGATGGATATTAAATTTGTTCTTCACTATTTCTATTTCGCCATTTTTATTGTTCTGATTTTATAATTGTAATGTTTCTAATGTGACTATTCTATTATTGACTCTTCGCTTTTATAATTTGACAACCTGTATTTTTAATTTAAACCTACGTAGGCATTTTAGCAGCTTGAATTATTTAAAAAAAGAATTATGTTTTTTATTGTGAATTTAATTATTAAATGTTTTCGCAATTTGTAAGGAATAGGCAAGCTATACATAAATGCATTGTACTAGTTTACCATTTAAGGTAAGTCATGTAGAAATAAATACAAAGAATTAACCATTTCTGATAGGAACCGTTGCAACCGTTGTAGGTTATGAAAGCCATTGCAGATACGTTGACTGATTTCGTTGATTTATGCCAGCCATGAATAGGTATGATCGATGAGTAATCTCAAGTTTTTTACAACTCTTAAATACTCAATGATATTGTAGGCGATTTGAACCTGAGGCAAAGACGGAAACCAATCGCAAAGAACACGTTCTGACCACCAATTAAAGTTGACTGAGTTTTGGTCGGATTTATTAATATGCCATGGGTTTTTGACCACTTTTAGATGTGGTTCAGATTGGAGTTTATTTCGTGCACGTCAGCGGGTAGATCATCCACTCATGCGTGCACATACATTTTCAGATCATCGGCATAGATGTCATCGTAATAAATGAGTCCATCGGTAATTGGATTTATGAAAATGGGGAACAGTAAGGGAGGAAGAACAACATATTGTGGGACACCAGCAGTAAGTTTTAAAATCTCGACACATACCTGTATTTGTTCCCGCAGGTAAGAATCGAACCACTTTCTTTCTTTAATGGAGATATTGCGCAATCGCTTTAACAGTAGGCTCAATTCGACAGAATTAAACGCGTTACTGAAATCAAGCGGTGTTAGAATGGTTAATTTCCTATCATCCATAGAGCATCTAATGTCACCTGTAACTCTGACGTGATCTGTGGTAGTGTTGTGGCCTGTGATGAAGCCAGACTGCTAAGACAAAACAATGTTAGATGGAGTTGAATAAGTGAGATTAGGACTAATTAAGTACACTAAATTATAAAATGTCATAAAGAAAGTTAGAAAATGATTGAGTTAAAATTATACAATTAGCATGCTATAATTATAACAAACAATATTCAGTTTAGTTTATTATGATAAAAATTAGGAACGTATGTATATGGATATGTAACCTATACAATTATTTTAAAACAAAATGATTCTGCGTCACTCCTAACTAGGCAGCGCCTGTTCCAAAGAAGTCACCAATTTTATGTACAGATGTTTTCTAATCTAAGGTTTTAATTCTTATAAAATAACGAAATAGTGTCAAATATAAATAACGAAAATATTTTATAAGGACTTATAAAATAACGACAAATCAGAGAAAAATATTTTTATTGGTTTGTCATAAACGAAGCCAAGAATGTATACCTAAATAATAATAATAATAAAAACACATATAAGGTAATTCATTGTAATTTGTACATCCGAAGAGCATATTTTGAAATGAATACATTTGAACTTGAAACTTGAACTATAAATAAAATACATTTATTAATATCATCGAAATACCTAAATTTGTATTTATTAATAAAATGCTTTTAATGTTTATCCTCAAATTGTCTTCTCAGAGTATTCTAGTAAAGGATGGATATACTGGAATGTATGATTGATTAGTAGAATACGTTGATGTACTGCTTGCTTTAATAAGTACCAGGAGCTGTGCAATAAAGTACGAAGCATTTAGTTTATTATCCCAATTTACTTTGTCACCTTCAAAATATAACCTATTTGATGCGATATAGTTAAACTAACGCATAATTCAGTCGTCTAACAAAACGCCTTCTTCGAAATGGTAATGTAATTTTGGGGAACATGAAAATATCATATCTGGTGAGTACAGCATTTGGTCGAAGACATTGTTGAGGTTTTGCTAAAGAAATCGTGTTTAGGTGTTGACATATCTGACGAGGCATTATAATTTGTTGTGGCACTGTTGTTCCACAAATCTGGCTTTTCGGAAGAATGTTTTCCCGGTCGCTTATAACGTGATTTTCGAACGACCTAGACGTGTTTTTTTTTGGATTCGGCTCGCTATTTAATCTACATTCCGTGGCTTGTGGCTCGTTTGCATGTCTAATTCATAAAGCCTTGTTTGTTCGCCCATTATGATACGTTTCAGGAATGTAGGGTCCAAATTACCACGTTCAAGCATGTTTTAAGCAACCTGTTTGTAGTGACCCTTCTGCAAAAAATCGCAGAGCACACTTGAGGTCGAATAATCTAATCAACAACAAACAATTTGGTTGACCGATTGTGCCAAACCTCTACGCGTTTATTAAATACATAACTTCTAACTAACGCCACATATATTTGTATAGATTGTACGTGGTCTTTTTACTTTAACAAATCCCAGTATTTATTTGAAATTATTAAGTAGATATTCCGTTATTCGATTATACGAGTACAAAGATATAAGAGCTGAAAAGTATGCATTTAATTTTGTGTTAATTATAGGATTTGAGGAATAGATGTTCATATATGTCCAGTGTGCAATATTACGGGCGAATATGATATTATTCGAGGGATATCTGTCTTTAGGTTTCAGTTTCAAGGGCATAATAATGCTTAAAAGTATTTTTATGCATGTTTATGTATGCCATTTTAAGCATGACCTTGTAAATTACGGCGAAGTAAAAAATATCTTAAATTAATTAGTGATTAATTAGAGTTTATTTTTATTTATCGCATTTCATTTCATTTACATGAGCTGCAGAAAATTATTTTTTGTCTAGAAATATTAACTAAGTTGTTGGTTCGTAGAAAACGTTAACGTCGATTTTAATATTAATGTTATATCTTTTAAATCTATTATTAACCGAGGCCCATTGTTTTATCTCTCTCTCTTCTCTCACTGAATGCCGCCTTGTACACTGATCTTGCATCAAGTGCTTTATTATGGATCTTCAGCTTTTTAAGGTTGTCGTACTTGTTAGTTCAATTTAGCACATGAATAAAAATAGTACGGAAGTCTGCTTCATAAAAAACCTCAAAAGATTCCACTACGACATGTACTACTATGTATTTACACTTTATTATTATTAGTATTATTAGATTTTATGTGCATTAGTGGCGTTAAGCTGACATACAAACGCACTTCTTTTATGCACTTGTACTTTACATCGTTTATCACTTTCTAACATTGTTAGAAGTTTTGCTTCTTTATAAATGTTGTGTTCCGCATTGTTTTTGTTTTTACTATTCATGTTCAATTTATTTTTGAATGTGTTAATTGAAGGGGCACTTATAACATCCCCAAGTAACCTGTTTTAAATGTTCACATCTCGATTAGTAATAAAGTGCTTGCGAGGGTTGGAGCTTGATAGTCCTATTTAATATTAGTGAATATCCTAACACGTGTCATTTGCATTCCTGGTAAATATACATATTTTTCAAGTTGGCGTCATTTAATCAGTCTCAGAATATTTTATATGTTTGGATGAAGTTCCCAAATTGCCTGCGCTCTTCCAGCGTAACATGCCTCAAATCCTGTAGTCGCTCTTCGTATGGCTTGTTTCTGATTGTTACCACCATTTTTGTCGCTCCACAAATCCAACTACGCCACCGGGCGTCAGAGTCCAACGCCTTATTGCCACCCAGCGGGCATCCTCACCGCCTGACTACCAGATTAGGTCGGATTTCTCCGTCGATCCGTCTGGTCCCAGGCTCGAAGTCAGTTGCGCAACCTCTACCTGTCGCGATAACGCGGCATTCCGTGACTCGGAAATATCGTGGACCCGTGGCGTCCTTAATTCGGAAACTCACCCGAGATTGGGTGGCCTTCGGGTCGTTTCTAAAGGTAGGCGACGACCGGTCGTCACCTACCCCCGCGCTTTAAGTAGCATTACGCAACTAGACTTCCCCGGCTATTCGTTAGTTGAGCAAGGCCGGTAAACCGACCAATACATCAACCGTCTAGGGCCGCCCGAGGTCCGACCGCAAAGCGGGTTTCACCGGATTAGTCCCTCTTCGGGGAGGCTGCCGGATGGGAGCGAACTGAGCTGGGCCGACCGGTGTAATAAGATCGTCATATGGCCCGAGCTGTACAGTCCCATTATGCCCCACAGTCAAAGATGCCATTAAGCTCAAGATAGGCAGCGGAGATGGAGGAGGGGCTGTAACGTTTGAAATTCAATCTGTTTGACGGGCGCCGTAGGCGCTCTAGAATCAACTAGTAGGGAATAAAGGGTATTTCGTATATAAAAATAAAACAAAATCGGATTTTACCACATGAATTGTGAACCGACCGACGTTTCGGTAATATTAACGTAATATACGCTAGAAGTTGATTAAAAATCAACCCCTGGCATATAATAAGTTTTGTTTATAGCAGCCCTAAAATAGTACCTATAAGTTATGTTTTAAACAGACCTTCATATTCCGATTATGTAGGGGGGATTGAGGCAGTTTCGGACGATTTTCTTTGAATGCGTGTAAGTATTGTTACAAGTATATACGTAGGTATGTGTAACAGTTTTATGTCTTCCAATTTACCTTTTTTTGAATCCATATATAACATTATTTACAGTTAATTAAGTACTGGGTCAGATCCATTAGAGTAATACAAAAATGATGCTTAAGTTGTCTACCTCTCTCAAACACTGTAAAAACTGACAATTTGCAGTCAAATTTAAGTGACTCCCGCGTCCATTTAAACTATAATAAAAATATGAGTCTTGTAGCAAATTTCTTAATCTTTAGTCCAATGACGCAAAATTTCAATATTTTGATTTTTCTGAATAAAAATAAATAAAAGCTGAAGTCATCACCTGTTTGTATTTTGCATTTTCCTAGGAATCTATAGGGGCAGACAACTTAAAACTATATTGGTAAGACGTACCAATAAGTAAATGATTAAAATGTGATGAAGCCAAATTTTTCACTCTTTTCATTTTTTCATTATAATCTGTCAAAAAACCAAAAAAAAATATTATTTGTCACCCACGATTTCATAATAAAAGGCGTTCGGTCATTTCGCTTGGCGTAAGAATGATAACTGCACGCAAGCAATAATAGTCGTTCGGTGTATTGTTTTCCGCTAGAGTATCGCTTGACAAATCATTACGCTTAATGTAGCCGATAGCGGCGCCTTGACTAATGAGTAAAAGAAAAGTACTGGTCCATGTGGATTTTACTGCCTCACTAGGCCTAGGCCTGTACCAAGACAGTAGTTTAGTGGTATTTGATGATCCAAGATAGTGACCATGAGCAGCCTAAAATACATAACATTGATAATATCCTAAAATATCCTAAAATATCCTATCGTATCCTAAAATACATAACATTGATAATACATTAGTAATATTAATATTAAATGTGCAATAGCAATATGCTAATAAATTACGGCATGTATAGTTAAAATATACATAATAATTTCAAGCAAAAAACAAAGGTAATAATAATATTGACAATTTGAATTTATTGAATTTAATTTCGATTGATAACTTTACAAAAATAGTTCGTCTAGTCAGAAAAATTAATTTTCCAAATAAAGGAAATTCGTCCGAAATCGCCCCAAGTCGGGTTAGTTACTGTCGGTGTTACTATTTGCTATCTACCTACAGTTACTGTAGCTACGTAGCTCACAACATCTTGATTTGGTAGTTAGCTACTGTATTTCAATCATAATGATCTTGTAATGCTTTATATATGGAGGATTTTGGGAAGAGGGACGACAAGAGTTGCTATTTCGCGCTACAGGCTATATTTTAATTGATTTTTAGACTTCTTATTTTTACAAAGCCGCGACAAGAATGTCCACCCGTTCGTCCGCCCGGCTGTTTTTACCCGGATCTCAGAAACTAGAGATAAATGGAAACGGCAATCGACTCAGTATGGTTTGAAACGAGTCGCCATTTTCGAAAACTTGAAAAGCCAAACGAGCTGTATACACGGCGCCGAAATGTTTCCATATGATGGTGAACCAGTAAATATATATTAATTATAGTTCAAATGACTGTCGTGCTGGATGCTGCTAATTTCTCCCACCAGAGGGCGAGTGAGCCAGCGAGCTTGTGCCAGCGTTACTATGTGTACCTGCCTACTATGTACTATTTGTACGATTATTTTAGCAGTTGTAAGATGTGCAATCGGTAGATCTACCAGCTAGATCATACTGTATTTACTTACCATTTTATGTCTTTTAAAAATCCTGAAATGAATTGAGATAGGTAGGTACCTAAGTGTAATATATTTGTTAAAAATAAAATGTCTTATAAGATCACGTAGCGGGATCGTCTTTCCAACCTTATTTACCTATATTTTATAATGAGTCTGTATGGTGTCCCTTTTTATACCGCCCCCACCTTCGGGTCGCCCAGGGTCGAGACCCACCCTCTTGGTTGGACTTGTCTGCAGCCCATCACCCAACAGCGCCCTGCCAAACGCCCCTCTCCCCACTCCCAAGAACCATAGGCTACACTCTACCTACAGCCTGTTCGGCGTCTCGTTAATCCGGCCCTGGTTTTGAGGACAAACCGTAGCCAGAAAAACAAACTCAACGTGGGAGGGCGTTTAGTATCGAGGAATACCGGAACTTCCTAACACCATACATAAAAAAAACTACTTTTACATAAATATATACATATATAGTTCCCTCTCCCTCTCTCTTTCTTTCTCTCTCCCTCTCTCTTTCTTTCTCTCTCCCTCTCTTAGGTTCTACTTTCTTATTTTAAATTTGTAAACATAGTAGGACAAAAAATAATTGAAGTTAGCGTGTATAGAGTCCCGCTTTTGAGGAGACTCGATTCACGACGTTTAGGTATACCTCAATTGGAAAGGAGTATTCTTGGAGGGTATATATTTAATAAAATATTTAATTTACAACAAATATATTTAGTTAACGTGCATACATAAGATAATATAATTTTCTGATCCGGAATCCTGAGTGAATATGGAGGTGCTTCAAAAACCATCATGCTGATTTTTTCAAAATATGTTTCGGGATCTTTATAGCCTAGGTTTCCCTGTGCCCTGTCTTCGTTTATAATTCAATGCTACAGTGAACTATTTTACATAGGCATACACAGAGTTAATGTATAAGAAAATAACATTGAAACATTAAATCGCTAAATTAGTCAATCCAAGAAAATAATATTAGCATGACGTTACGTAGTTCCTCTCGGGCAGTATTTAATTCGTACTGTAAGATTTCTAAATTCCCTTAAATGTCGATCTAAATTTCTAAATGTTTATATTATAAGATTCTAATTTTCTATATAAATATCTAGATTTCTAAATTTCTGTCATGAATATGTATCTATCCAATCAATATTGCATATCGCCGTTATATATTGCCATTTGCTTTCTAGAAAGTTCCTTTTCTCCAGTAAGTACCTGGTTCTTCATTACGATTTTTTTTCAAATTTTGTGGTGGGATAAAACTCCCTTGATTCAACCTTTCCCCCACACCCTCTTGGCTACGGTATTGATTACCATAGTAGGATAACATATCGACTAAGGATAGGGAATCTTTCGAAATCGGTAAAACTTTCCTAACGTCTGAAGTGCTGCCCTGAAAACGGGTGCACTGAGAAAAATCCGAGACATAATGGCTACTATATCAGACGATGATGGGCCAAAACAACTAATACCCCATGCAGTTGTATATCTTATTAAAATAATAGCATCCATTAATATAGCAAATGCTAATAGACTTTCATTACAATTATTCTAAAATGACATAATGCGAAGTAATTCAAGTTTATTTATTTTAAAATGCCCTCTTCGGGTGTAGATATTGCAAAAAATTGACATCCATCTACAATCATAGCAACAAATATAACGAAATAAAAATTAAAAACCAAATCAGTCGAATATAAATAAAAATAAAACTACAGTTAACAGTAAACAAAAGTAAATTGTGACAGGTATGTAAATAATTAGGAATCAGAAATTGAATCAAAAACAACTCTTAAAAAAATTAAATCAAAGTGCACACTAAATCATTAAGAGATATCTGGGATATCAAATAAAATATGGAGATATCTGAGATACAAAAGCAAATATGAAAATAATTTAGGTAGCAGTCGAATAGAAACTCGTAAAAATATCAATTCATGAAACTAGAAATATGATATCAGTGATAACAATTTAAAACAAAATCAATTGAGTAGAAATTTTACTTAAAATATAATAATACACAGGTAAAATAAAATGTAAAATATCACATAAAATGTGAAATGTCAATAAAAATGTGAAATGTCAATAAAATGTGAAATGTCAAATAATGGCGTTGAAAAATGAAATTAAAATATCAATAGTAAAATTTAAATAGTCAAACATCAGTAGTCGAAGAAAAAAATGTATATATGCGACATAAACTGCGACAATCAAACCCAAAATTAAATAAAATCAGATGCAATTATGACTTTAATGGTTATTATATTATATTTAAAGTTAATGGTTTATTATATTATATTTAAAGTTTAAATTATTTAAAAAGTTTTATTAAACTTAAGACTTAAATTATACTTTCGCCATAGTCTAAATATTAGAAAGATAAATTAAAATAAGGATAGAAAAATCAGAAAAAAAATCCAAAAAGTCTCAATAGAAATATTAAATCCACGACATGCTATTAAACAATTCTTAACCATGTTGCTGAGATTAGTTTGTAATGAATCATAATGTGAATAATATTCCTAAATCATGTTACAAAAACAGTAAAATAAAATTTAAATTTAAGAGATAAAATAAATTCAAGTAGTTGATTGTGTATACAGAAATATAAAATTCTAAAAGATTGTGCCATATATGGTAAATATTTTTGTAATAAATATTTCTTACTTTGTTTTTTTTTTTAAATTGTGTATGATTGTCTTTTTTAATTCTTCTAGCAACTGCTTATTTAATGTTATCCTTGTGTTGTTCTTTGAAATTGTGAAGTTGTCGGTATAAATGTATAGGTATCCATACTTACATGCCTTGTGTTGTAGAAATGTGTATAAGACTGAGTTTGGTGCTTTCATTTATTTTTATGGAATTCATACAGGCTTTAGTGAATAAATATGGCATAAAAGGTGGGGTTCTTTATTACAGGAAATAGTGGTTTGCAAGATTCTCTCATATTTAATTCGCGTATGAGCAATGACTTTGGATAGAAACCGCAACGATGTATTTTTCGTATTTCGTTGTCTACACTTGAAGGAAAACATAGAGCGTAGCTTTAAAGTATTTTAAATATGTATATAATTGTACCAACAAGTGTAAGGCCGTTTACCAGTTTCCTACGTTTTACAATTATTTTTAGTTTTTCAATTTACCTGAGCAATTTTAATTACAATTAATCTTTTTAATATTGGAGAAGGTAACTAGTAGTGGAGAGGAGAAAGAATGGAACGGGGATTGCTTATATTTTGTTTTTATGTATTTTTTTATTTATGGTTGATGATGAAATAAAAAAAATAACATAATATTTATAATATTAATACAAATAAAT
>JAOPUG010159881.1:0-10932 GCA_027564375.1 Micropterix facetella | reverse complement strand
TGTAAAATACCAGCGCAGCGCAGCTGCACGAACGACAGCCAGACTCGGCGATAGTGCGAGTATGATTAACATTTTTTGATACTTTTGAGTACAGAAATGTTCCGATTTTCGAAATGTTGATGTATATTCGCACAGTGTGCGTATATACATAATAATTTATTGTAATTTATAGAAATGCTAAGTATATTTTGTGTCTAATCAAATATAGCAATTATCAATTAAAATTCAGAATCATATTTCTTATAGAACATACTTTAATATGACCTAATATTTTGATTGGAATTACACTTTATTCAACACAATAAACGGTAGTAAAATGCTGGTATAACTCTTAGAAATTGGCGGAAGTTATTATTTTTTTTGGATACCAATGTGACTGAAAATTGACACTCTAGTACATTATGTGTCAACAAGTTTATATGCCTGATATATAGGATTTTTCTTCCAGTCAATTTGATGAATTTTAATAAAATAAAAAGGAGTCTGAAGTTGACTCTATGTTCATTTTTCAATTAAACGTGGTGCGGGAGATTGATCACTACACAACAACTAAAGTAGTATTTGCAAATGTGGTACATTAGGTGATAATACGACATATTGTTGTATTTATAAGACTTATTCAACAATGTAAAAGTATGTCCTATGATGGTAAATTAGGCGCTTAAACTTTGATTACTCGCATAAAAATGTGAAATGGCTCTTAACGAAAAAATTTTTTGTATGTGACTTTTGAATGTGATTTTCGTATATTATAAGATTTTTAAAATAGAACATTATTCTACATGTAAATCTAAATTTCAGCTATCAGTTAATAAGTACTATCTTTTTAGATGGACATTAATTTTACATTAACATTGATCCCATTACAGAAAACATGAAGATTGCTAACCGGAGCACATATTACGTCAAAACCCATATACTGTAGTTCAACTGTTATCAATCATTCGTTATCCTATTTTTTTATTTTATTTAGGCCATTATTAGAAAAATATTCCTAATATGCAAAAACGTGTTTTTTTTAAGAAACACCGTTAAACTCTCAGGCGCATTCTCCGCTATGAAAGCTAACTGAAACCTGCAGGATGCTGCTCGGAACAAAGATTTTGTACTTTTCCCATACATTTAATAAGAAATTGCAATCTAGCAACTCTCGCGATCCAATCGCTTTTAACGAATGAACAGCGATAATGTTTCATATGGTTCGCTTTGTCTTGAGACAAAATCAATTTTTTATTTCTGGGGTGGGGGAGACAAACCCCTCGATTCCCTATAGCCACGGCCTTAAGGCTACCTTATAGTCACTGCACAGAGTGTACTATGTAGTCACGTGGGCTGATGGGCAAGGATATCGATATCGAACGATTGATAAAAACATAACTGAAATTTATGGATTTTTGAGATCATCTGTGCTCCGGCTAGCAATGTTTATAATTTCTAAAATGGGATCAATTTTAATATAAAATTAATATCCATTTGAAAAGATGTAAGTACTTAACTGATAGACGAAAGCCAATACTTTCTTGATATATTTTAGAATTTGTGCTGCGATTTGAAACTTATATGAAATGAAAATTCCAACCTTTAATTCTGCCTCCTGATTCTTATGAACATGTTCATTCTTCACTCTATCATTGAGGTGAAGGGAGTGTGAATGCATCTCTTTTGTCAAAAACCTCATCTTATTTCCAGTGAAGAGGGGAGAAAGCTGCGCACGAATAGAACGCCATGCTGGATTCTGAAAATGTAAGACCGATACAACCGATGTCATACGCAAATACGCGCCGGGAAATAGAGCAAAACATGTCGTAAAATTATTTTTTTAGTCGATTTTCTGAAAAAAATAGTAAAAAGTAACAGGGAACGAGCAGTTTCATCAAATTCTGGCCCCTGAACCATGTCTCCTCCTCGTCTATCTGCCCTCGTCTATGACGGAAGACGAGGGCAGAAACAAACGTTTTAATGAAAAGAGTCATTTTATCCAACTGGAATGATATGTAATGTCATGCAGCGATAACCCCGCGTGTACGGGAAGGTTAATACGCAAGGGGTGGAAGAAATATAGCATAAACATTCTGATTTCTACCCCCCCCCTCCTTCCTCAGCTAACCGTGGACAATTTTTTGAAAATATAAAATTCAATAAAAAATCTTTCAGCAGGTCGGGAGAGAGATGCATCGACGAGGGGCAATCAGGTCCAATACATAATTACGGGCAAATCCGGGTAGGAACTGAAAAAGTATTGTCATCTTCTCGTCTTGGGATGAGTTACAAAGATTTAGAGATAATAAACTGATCCAGCTACGGTCCTAACAGTCCCATGTAGCTTGGGTTTGATGGCCTGTCAATGTGCCTGCTATCTGGTAGCTTCATCGAAGAGGGCCGCCGTAACCAGTACCTGCGGATTATAAACTGCATACATTGGTAGTTGGGATCGAAGTGCGGATCCGAGGGAAGTCTCGGGCGAGGCCTTAGCTGGCCTTGCTGCTCGATCGGCAAATAACTAGGGGGTCTGTAAACTTACGTTTCCTACGACAGAGGGGAGAGATGTTAACATGATGTCAGTTGTCACCTATCCTTAGAAATGTTGGCCAGCCAATCCCGAGTGATAATGACTGGCAAAGAACGCCTGGAATCCGCAATAAATTCGAGTTACGAATTACCGCTTAGATCATGAAGAGACCGCGAAAACGACCTCGAATCTGTGACCAGACGGCGAAGCACTGGGAATCGCACCCAGTTTGTTGGCAATTCCCAGTGCCTCGCTGTAAGATGTTGGATTCTGTTGGGTTGGTGGCGTAGCTTGACTGTCGATTATATTCGTCCTAAAGTCCCTAATGTTAAATAATTCCCAGGGACGAGAGAAGCTCCCCATTTGACTCTTTTGCTAAAACGATACTCAAAATAGCAAGGATTCGGCCTGAAGAAACTAAATGAATGGATGAAGAATTTACTAAAACTCTGAGGAATGCAGAGCTGGCGATCTTAATTCTCGCTGAGTTTATTCCTATAATCATATAACGTTTTTTCCAATGATCATATAATCTGAGTTTGTTTCAATAATTATACATATTAGATAGCTAACATATGTCTAAAATAAGTGACTTATCATTTAACAAACACGCTTTTTAATTGGCAGCAATGAAAAAATAACGTATTTGCAATGTCATAAGACTTTCTGCCAATGATTTAGTAATTTGATCGATTTATGTATGTGTTTACCTACCTTAACAGCAAAGAGACCAAATGCTCCAAGTTGATCTGTCACAGGATCCGCATGCATAGTTCTATCGTAAAAGTGGTTAAAGTCTTTTATCAGGACTTTTTTAATAAGATCATTATTCCTCAGCAACAGCACTGGTTTCCTAAACAGCCACATTCCCACAGCGTCGGCATATTGATGCTCTAAGTACAGGTCTCTGAAGAATTCTCCAGCGCTCTTTCTGAAGAGCAGCAAGTCTCCAAAGCTGCCTATGAACGCCGTCGGTCGGACGATTGGAAGACCCCGATCAGACCAGTAATCAAACTTCCAGGTGAAGAACATGTGAAGGGCCCAGTACAGGGTGAGTACTACAGCTACCACGACCTGTACGCGGTACATGTAGTTTGCTCCATCGTTTGACGCCACGTCGTCTTTTGTCAGATTCAGAACTGACATTTTGGCTGAACTTACGCGTCCACTTCAGTATCTAATGTATGGTAAATTTAAAATATTATCTAATCAAGGTGACAATTTCAGGAGCTCAATGGGTTCAAATTCTATCACTTTTACTTAAAATTTCGCTTACACAGAAATTACGCATTCTAAAATACTGGAATAAATTGAGCAAACTTACGAAGAGGGCTTCATTGACAGTTATTATTTAGAAAAAAAACTGTTATGAAACCAGAAAAAACTGTTATGTTTTTTTATACATATACTGGTAATTTTTCACTATTTTTTCATTAGAGACACAGTAGAGGTAAGTTATTCAGACGATATTTACAATGCGGCAAAAGCAGCAACGGCATCATAAAAAGAGAGTGGTATCTCCAAAAATTTGCTTTAAAATATATACATAAAAGAACCAGCTTAAAAACTGCGAAGTCAATGGAGGAACTTCGACAATAACATTAAATGTAGTTATGACACTAAACAAAAAGTGGGGACTAATGTACGTATACTAGTACCCCGAGGAATAACAACACGTAAAAACGAATAGGCGTTTGATATAAATTAATTAATTAAAATCACAGGAAATATCACCTATTCTTTCACACACTACACACTAATACTGGTAACTGACAATGGTCTACAGAATAAATTTCTCATTTCATACATATATAGATTCTCATGCCGTGTTTCAATTCATTAAATAACCGCATCAATTATTATAGAAAATACAGGTTGTATGACTTATAATTATCTTAAATGTGTCATCAGATTATCTGCTACTGTATAATGGATAATGTCATATCTGAAAAAAATATAAACATATAAAAAATCGATGGCGTGTTATTTTTCCTAATTACACATGTACGTATGTGATACAATCGTATTTTTTTGTTTTTAAATAGTTAAAAAACTGTGGAATTATTATTATATCTAAGTTCAGGGCTGATAGTTCATTTTTTAAACTTCTACTAGAAGTGATATTTCCTACGGGATATTGATATAATAGCAAAATAATAATTACTTCCTGTAATTAGTTGTTACCAGTCTACTTACGGACGGTTTCATAACCGCAATTTAAAATTTAACCTTTCGATGTTTATACATAACCCCACAGTCAACTATCCAGCAGTTTTGGTACTACACTAACGGTCAACGTCAATGCCCAATATCGCAATAAAACCGGCGTTATTTTTCTTCAAATTAACGTGATAAACTGAGTGGCCACACTTAAACGGCCAATGTCAATATACATTATCGCAACAAACACCGGCGTTAACTTTTCCTCAAATTAACGCGATAAATTGAGTGGCCTCACTTGAACGGTTAACGTCAATGCCGTTAATTTTTCCTCAAACAAACGCGATAAACTGAGTGGCCACACAATAACGGTCAATTTCAATGCCTATTCTCGTCATAAAAAACGGCGATAAATGATCCACAAATCAACATCGACACCAGTTTGAAGTATTTCTAGAAACTCAATCACTCTTCAATTTGCCCACTTCATAGCCATAGAAAGTTACTAGTCGTAGCCGCAGTTATCGTCGATCAACGGTTGCTCCGGGCGGGAAACAAACTCATGCGTCAATATTACGCGTGATTATCCATGATTATCTTTCTAGGATTAAAAGGTTAAAAGGAGAGGTCGATGATCTGCTTCTAGAAAGCGTCGGTTTGCTAATAAAGCCGCACATCCTGTTGTTCGTCGCGCATCACAGTAACGATATATTGATGGACTTGGGCCTCAACGATTGGAATCTCATCATACTGCCAACGCTGCCTCTCAAAGACAATGCGTCGAGCGAATGCCACCTGAAGAATTAGTTATACATCATATTGCTCATGCCGCATCACAGCGACGTCATATTAACGGTCTTAATTCCCAGTAGATAGAAGCGCATAGTGTGACAAATATAGCTTCACATCGATTGATTCAACCATTCCAAAATCACCTCAATACGCCCAACTTTATGATTTGAATTCTACAAAAGCACAGACATTCATCAAAATCCTGCAGAAAATTATAAGTCTGGTCGAGATATTCTTGAGATAATCGATCGTTTTTATCGAGAAAATAATATAATTACGGCGATTTATATGATAATGCATGAAAGCGAAGAGAGAGAAGTCGCAGAAGCAGCTCAATCTGGCCATCAAATTCCAGATGTCAGCATGGCTTTGCGCTGTGATGGACAATCGGTTCAACGCCGTTATAATGCACCAATATCCAATGAGGTCGCAATATTTTTTGTGAACTAAGATGGAGGGCCGCCGCACCCGCAGAGATATTCATATTTATCCGAAAAACCCCCAAGACCCGAATCAAAAATTCATAATTTTCACTTTTATCTCCAAATATCTCCAATATATAATTCAACGGCGACCTAGGTGCCTTACAACTAACTCGTTATCAAAGAAGTACGAACTACAAATGAAACAATTAGCTAGACTAATGAAGGAGTTATTATTTGTCGAGACAATTATTGGCATGCTATGTGTGACGTCTTTTCTTTTGAAATAAATACTGCTATTATATTAATTCTTTTTCCATTAGGTCGTCATTTTGGAATTTTATCACAGCTACTGAAAACAATGCTATCATCGTATTAATAAAATAAATATATACGTATCAGTATTATAATTATAATAAAGCCTTTTTCTTGAAAAAAATAGATATTTGCACAAAGCGGGTTTATTACATCATAATCTTGATTTGACAGTTGCCGGGTAGTTCAGCCACACTTAATAAATGCTTAATAAATGCATTACAATGTTACAGTAAACACAATACACAATCGAAAAACTAAATAACACTGTCACAGTAAAGAAAAAAATGGTGGGAGGAGGAAAATGTACGTCTCTGATATGTAAGGGTAAGCTGTTTTCATAACTGAATGCAGAGTGAAGGAAAAGAATAAAGTGTTACGAGGTGTGGTAAAAAACTAATGAGACTGATATCACTGAAAGCGACCTGACAACCCTGTGAACTTCCGCTGCTTGTGCGTCGGTCCCCTCCTAGACGTGCAGTAAAAGTGTTAATAACAAAAAAAATCGTGATAAGTGAAGTAGTGTTTTGTAGTGCGTTAGGAACAATGAAACAGCGAAATTTCGAGCAAAAATGCGCCTATAAATTTTGTGTTGAACTTGGTGAATCCGCGAGTTTGACCGACGATAAGATATATGTATATCAATAGCACAAGTTTTTCGATGGCACAACGCACTACTAGAGGGCCGAAAAGTAATGGAAGATGAAATAGTTGAATTTATAGTTGTATTTAAGATCATACTACGGGCGAACCCGCCTTCCGAGGTGTTTCAACGAACTCTATCGTTATATCGCCCCGAAATGAACGTAAAAAAAATGAAAAACCAAATTACATATCCAACTACGCCGCAGCACGTCAGCCCTCAAGTCAGAGGCCAACCCTTATTTACGGCAATGCACTCAGAGCAAAAAACCCCAGCGGGCACCCTCGCCCCCTGACACCAAATTTAGATGGATTACTACATCCACCCGTTTGGTTCCTGTCTCGAAGTCGCTTGTATGACCTCTACCTTTCGTAATAATGCGGCATTCGGTGGCCAACATTGAAATATGTCACATGCTACGAAGCGGCAATTCCTCGCTTGATATGTCGCGCATCCGATGCGTCTTTTACTCGCCTTCCGCCCGAGACGGGGTGGCCAACGAATCGTTTCTAGGCTCAGATTCTTCTTCTTATTTAGGTGCCTTTCCATTACTGGAAGTTGGCCGTTAGCTCTGATTTGTTTATCTGTCCTGCGCCATCCAGAACAGCTGCCCTGCGCTGGTTATGCCGGTCCATTCTCTGATATTATAAGAATAAGAATAAAAATTAAGTTATTTATGAAAAAATAATTAAACTACAAGGTCTGCATAACTAGGCCGAAGCCCGTACCAAGATAGAGGCGACTATGTGAGTTATAAATTGTTGATATTTAATTGTCAATTGTGCGAACATTTATCAAAGTAAAAAAAGAAATAAATAAGCAAATTAAATTAAATTTAAAGAAAAATACAAAATACGCATCTTAAATTAGCAGTATTTATCTCAAAAGTGTTTTTAATCTATGTAACTGAACAATATGCAATGATAACTCTTATATACTTCATAATCAAATGAGAGTAAATAATTATTATTACAAAAAACAAACAATAAAAATATAAAATTACACAATCATGAATTCTTTTGCCTTTCCGAGTGCCGCCTACCATGTATTTTGCCCATCAATATAAGTTGAAGCAGTTGATATCTGTTATAGCGTAACAAGTGCCCCAGATATTCAGGTTTGGGCTTTTTGACGGTATGAAACAATTTTCGGGTCGTTCCAACACGCTGAAGTACTTTTTCATTGCTGACTTTCCGGATCCAGCTAATACGAAGCATCGACGATAACACCACATTTCCAACGCTTCAAGGCGCCATCTGGTGTCTTCCTTTATGGTCCAATTCGCTGCCGTACAGTGGCGATTCCTCGTGCTGAGTATAGGGTTTGCACTGGCTAAGGAAATATTTTTTCTTATTGTAATGATTTTGTGTAAAGTAATGGCAAAAATAAATTGACACTTTTTTTTGAGTCAAAAAATCAAAAGACAAGTTTGATATAGTAATTTATTTATTTATTTATTTTTCTTATTTAGAGACAATCACAATATTATTTACTGCAGTACATTAATACATTAGCACTAGAGGCTTCATTTTCAACAGTAACAAAATAGAGAGCACTGTAGCCGAGTATTTCTTCGAATCAACGCTGCCTAACTAGACCTAGGCCCGTACTAAGGCAAGCGTACCAAGTAACTAATGGCTTGTGCATACATTAAATTACATAATTTTAAAATAAATTAAGTATTTAAAAGTAAACGGAATATGGACATCAGATACGGCGACATGCAAAATTATCACATTATTAATATTCATTGATGACAATTTAAACCATTTTTTTCCAATCTAATTTTTTAAAATTAACCAATTATGATAACTATAATATTACTATAATTATTATAACTAACTACAACAATAAAAATCTAATAGAAATATACAAGGTAGGCACAAATAAATCACCAAGTTACTTTAATACACATGATTTAGATAAGGTGAAATAGGTGCACATATACTGACAACACATTTCCATGTTTAGGTATGTAGATTGAGGTAAGGGCTGATAGTTTTACTTAGAATTTTTTAGTTTTACTTAGACGTACTTTGTCACATTTTATTTGTACATAAAATCAACTCGTCGCTTCACGAACAAGAAATTTTGGATGACCCGATCGTGAAAGTCTTCTTTCTTTCTCAACTCTGCTAGTAACTCGTTTTCCACAGATGTGAGTGCCAAATTGTTGAGTCTCTCTTGGCCTTGAGTACTGCGAAGATAGGTTTTTATCCGTTTAAAAGTAGATAAAATTCGTTCTATGGATGCTGTTGTGGCTGGTATGATGTAGATCAGTTTTGCAAGCCTATAGACCTGCTCAAAAGTCCCAGAAATATTTTTTACAAATTTTGACTGCCCATTTTGTTAACAAATGTTACTGAAGTAGCTCGCCGACAGCTTTTTGGATTGCCATTGAAGTACCTTATAAAACAGTTGCTGGTTCAAAATGTTGTGCTAGTGTCACATAATATTCTTTCAGTAGATGTAGGAGTTCTATGTAGTTACCTCAATTCAATGAACTGCTGGTCTCATCGTGGCCTCTAAATGGTAATTCTTGGTTAGCGAGAAAGCAGGTGACATTTATTAACCGTTTAAGTACTTGGCGGTTTTTTTACCCTTCAGGTTGTGCTGGGAATTCAAAGATCGAGTTTGCGAACAAGGAAATTTGTCAATCTTGATGTCACCGACTTGAGAACTCTTTGCAAATGTGAAGTACTGGTTTAGTACTTTTTTTGGAGAGTCTGTAAAGAGTTCAGATTGTTCACGCCGGTAGAATTCCACATAGTAAGAATTCGCGAAAAAGTAAAGAAGGCCAACAAAACAGTTTCGATTTGTTTTCACAGCCAGATAACCACGAATATAGAGTATATTGATTGTCTTTAAAACTTCTGGAATATTCTCTTTCGGTGTATTTATGCACTGACATTAATTCGACAAACTTGGGCAAGGGCGACCATTCTGAACAACTAACACTTTGTCTGGAAATGTCCTCGTTGGGAACGGTTTCTCCAAAAGGTCGTCTATTGTCGATTTCGCACTGGAGTTCGCCATTTTTACTAAGAAAACGCAATCACTATCTAACAAACAAATTTTATTATAAACTAACTAAAGCTATCTAATGAAAATGCAGTCAAAACACGATTTCTGTTTTGCTTACGGCCCATAACATGCGGCGCATGGCACTAGACTAAATTGTATACAATTAGTATGCGCTTTTCCCAGCGCTAACTCGCGAGCGTAAGAGCCTTGGTGCGGGAGGCGTTGGCGGGGGAGGCGAGCTCGGCTGTTTGATACAATGCGATCGCGCTCGAACCAGCGCATACCAGCCAATCACAAACCGCGTTTGCTTGCGTGCCCGCCGCGCGCGCCGGTCCGCCGAATTCAAATATTATATCATTCAACCTATTGAATCAATATTTATACTATATTTTCGTATCGTCATTAGTTCCAAATTAAAAATATAAATATATTTTAAACCCTTGTGACCGTTGGTTTGACGCCGCATAACTCGCTGCCATGGCTTCCGTACATAACCACAGACCATATGTAGCAATTTAGGATCCGAGTTCTGAGTCTTGGTTGATTTGACGACAACATAATTATTTTATCATTTTGTTAAATTATGAAAATCAGAAGGAAAATCAGACCATCCCCGCTTCCTTAGGTCGCATTGCGCTTCCAAACTCCCGGGGATATTAGTTGTTGCGAAACGGCTGGCAGACCGACCAGTGCATCAAGCGACCCAACCTAAAATTTCACCGCCGAGTCACCGCTTTACCGGGATACTGGTGGGAACCGGCCATGTCACCGCATATATCCGATATACAGAGGCTCCCTCTTCAGGAAGGTTGTCAAGCAACGGCCTGCATGCCGCCCATCGCTCAGATATCCAGGGTCGCCCAAGGTCTTCTCCTAGATCAGCCGCCATGCACAGCAGGTTCACTAGTTTTGTCCTTCTTTGCGGAAGCTGCCGAATAGGTGTTGAGTTGTGGTCAGGCCGACCGTGATAGAACAGAATTGGCCATTGAGACCCGAGCTGCATGACTCAATTAAATCCCAGTGTGACCAACAGATCGCTTTTAAGGATATGCAACGACAGGTCTTCA
>JAOPUG010159876.1:0-17990 GCA_027564375.1 Micropterix facetella | reverse complement strand
CAGAAAAACTTCAGCACAGTTTATAATGACTTAGATCTTTTTAACAGCAGCATACCTTCGTCTAAGCGCTATCAATCCATTGCGCTTCTCAGGCTGTATTAACATATAATTTAATTCATTGCTGCCATGATGTTAAAATAATTTAAAATTTAGTCCTTTTATTAATGTATTCAAACATTTGTAAAACCTTAAAAATGAATTTTAGATGTACATTGTATTGGCTATCAAGATATGAAAGTTGTAAATTTTCTTAATATAATAAAATAATATAGTTAAACAATACTCTTGAAAATCTTCTGTTGTTCTTAAATTAATATGTTTATTTTCTAATTTGTTACTTTACCAGCTACAGTTTCACAATATCATCAGAAATATCGCTGGATTTTACTTTATTTTAAATCCTATAATACCTTAAATGGATATTAGATCCAACAACACTAAAGTGAGATACATAGAAAAATATAATGATATTTCTCCCAAAAAAAATGATTACAACTTCAAAAGAAACAAAAGAAATTGAACGAAAAATGACGATGAACGACGATATTGTTTCCTCAGAACGTAAGACGGATGCTGAAATTAGACCACAAGTTAGGATCCTGCTTGATTCTTGTAATTTAAGATATTTTCTGTAAATGTAATATTTTTTGAAGTATGATACTTTTGGAAAGTACCTAGGGTATTTGTTGAAAGTATGATATTTTCTGCACTTTCGCTCGGATTTGCCTCGCTTTGCCCTACTAATTTTGCACCTCAGCCTGAACTTACCCCGACTAACCCTAATCATTCCGCACCTAGCTTACCCGGATTACCTAACCTACCGCAACTAACTTGCCCAGTTTGTCTGCCTAAGTAATCGTTATCTCTAAAACGCGTCGTCCGATTTTGATAATTATTTCGCCAACCTGTATTTTTCATTAATTTCATAAAAGAGCTGATTAGATTCAGAGTTTCGTACCTACGATGAAAATGGGAGCTACCATAAAAGCGGACCTCTTTGAAATCACATTTTTAGCCTTATGATTAGGACAACTCAGGTAAGTTTAAAAAAGACTCCACGGTGACACCTACACGTGCTACAATTGGGGATATTCTCAAGCCATATTGCTTGATTTGCATAATGTACCATTAAAAATAATAGAAATATACGACAAACAAAAAGAACTGGCAGTATTTGTATTTAGGCTTTCTTTGTATTTATTCTTAAATAAATTTAAGGACAAATTGACGGTAATTCCACTCCTAGTTTATTCTATACAACCGTCGAATAGTAAGAAAACTTTTTACGTATAGTAGAAAAGTTTTGTTCTTTGAGCATAACATATATATTTCATGGAAAATGTTTATGGAATTTCAGCAAAATTGATATATTTTTTCTAAGATATATTTTAAAAAAATATGTCGCATGAGTGAATCATCATAAAGTAACTTGTGAACTGATGCAAATTTGCTGGTTTTAGGCGAATTGTTACTTTATTTTCGAGAAACAACAATTTTTCATTACTTGGTGACAAGCAACTGGACTTCGAAAAACATGCTTGTAAATATTTGATCGGGTAGCTACGTATCTCAAATCACATGGGAAACATATTGTCACCCATGTTTATTCCGTACTCTGGAGTAGAAGAGTGAGGGCAAGTCGCTTCAGTATTCATCTTACTTATCGCGGACGTGCGGTGATAAACCGCTGCTTCCGCCGCGTCGTCAACGCGATTCGGTAAGGCGTTATTCAATAAAATAAATAGATAGGCGTAAGTAGTCTTAGTTTTATTTAATTTTGTCTGCCGGTGTCTCCATTGCTGTATACAGACTTCTCCCAAGGCTCGACGCTCCGTTCAGTTCTCCATTTTTCTTATCTAGCTACATCCCACATTCTTTCCTAAATATGGTCCATATCCAACTTAAAGATGTCTTCGATGGGGTAATCGTGTATCGAATTCGTGTGCCTATGAGGTATTAGGGGTTGGTGTGTCGATTGTGTCCGAGCCTGTGGAGCGTTTCATTTGATGACTTTCTTGGTTTGTCTTATTCCGATGGATGCACTTAGTATTGACGATAACCTCCTTTTAGTCGCTAGCAGGAGTCGCGAAGAGGTTGAAAGGAGGATTTTGACTTTGTTGGATCTCATCCTTGGGTTTTGCTAACGTTATATTCTGTTTACCTTCCACGCCAAAAGCACTTATCCTGAAGGGTCGCTATCAGCGAAACCTGGTGATTCGGATAGAAGGAGGTTCGGTGGCATTTTCACGGACCCTTCCCTCGAGGTCTTGCTGTCGGCATCTCTGTCCTTCTTGTCCCACTCTGTGAATTTGTGGGATCTATTCCTAGTGCTCCGTCGAGCCAGTAGTTTCGTTAGAGCAATTCGTTTGCCGGCAGCCCTATATAATGATATAATATGTAGTTGACCATAGTATGTAGGTGTTGTATGCCAAGAAAGTGAAATGCTTTAAATAACTCGTTGTTAGGGAACTTTAATGGCTTTTTGTTTACATCGGTGGCCGATGTTTCAATAACGTGAGTTTCGCCGACGACATGATCTTGTTGACAACATTTATACGGCCTTGCGGATATGCGAGGAGTATGCTTAACTGCTTAATTGCAAAAATGGCATCAGTGGTCAAAGAGCTCGGCTTCAACCCTATCTGATTCGTTCCTGTACTTAGATATGGTAACATTTCAAGAATAGAAAAATGTTCTTCAGTCCCGATACATTGTTGATAAGTTAATCGGCCTGTACTTTATCAATGAAAAAATATCTAACAACATATAATTTTCGATCGGTACAGCTATATTATTTACCATATTGTCTGAAAGAAAGGGGTGTTCAGAATTGAGGTGTAATGTTTCGCTAGAAAGGGCGGCAGATGATGGCCCGCGAATTTCAGATGCTCTGCGCTGAGGCCTTCGTGGCCTAGAGATGTTTCATCTTTGATTTCGCAAATAGTCTTCACTATAATTTCGACCGTAATCGATACCTCTCTTGTATTCGTAACGGCTGGAAACATCGTATCGCAGAGGTCGTCGCTTCCGTCGAGCTGGCAAACTCCTTGCGAAATATTTGAGTTATTTCTTCGGTATCTGTTTTCCCATCTACTTTAATCGAGAAACCTCTATTTCCTAACAATATTATATTAGTCTTCTGCGAGAATTTCGGAAGTTACCGGCATCCACATTTTACAATAGTTTGTTTAATTTCGACTTTTGCGCTTCTCTTTGACAATTCTTGACTGCCACCCTAAATATATTGCGCATTGCCAGTCTTTCAACAATACAAGTGCTGAGGGCATTCCTTGATGCTTTGTACGCCGGTGCGACATTTTCATTACATCAGGGTATAAGTCGATAGGTGGTAGGCTGCCTCCTGTTCCTACGAAGAAAGCTTCATTATGGTGCCCTTCTTAGTGCTTTCACTGTCTCGTCGTATATAATCTTCCGATCTTCTGTCATTGCGAGAAGTTATTCCATGATCGACCCTAGTCGCAATCGTTGATCGTGGAAATATTTGCAGCAGGAAATATCTGCAGTGACGAAATAGTTGTGAATTTGAGGCTAATCTCTAGGTCGCTATTTTGCCAGATATGTTATGTGTGTAGCGACACCAAATATTCAAAACCACAAGGCGAAAAAATCGATAATGTAGGACAGCAAGCTGCCGAACTGCGTGAGCTGCGGCTGGCGAGCTGCGTGACGCGCCCCTCAAGTAGAACAGGGGACTACTGCTACCAGGATCGATCCGAAGTAGTAGAAAACGATTGCGGGAAAAAATCGCGCATATCATATAGCAGCGTACCCGAGCGGAGGGGCGACACGAACGATCCTCGTGGTGCAGCGGAGCGTACTGATGGCAGGGAATAGAAAAATCCACCTCCTGTGAGCGCACAAAAGTACAGGTTTGTGCACTCACAGGACTTTACCCAATGCCATCTTTTGGTTAATTTGGGCGCCCATTGGTGTCTCGTCCACTAGCGGGCATGCTGTTACTGTGGTCTACTGCGTAGATGGCGTCAATAGAAGTCTTGGGGGGGGGGGGAGCCCGCGCGACACGTTGGGCTGTTGACTTCGGCGGGGAATACCTTAACGTAGTCAATCACGGCTGCTGCAGGTAGGAGGCGGGGGGCACGCCGACGCGATGTGACAGTTGATACCGACGAGGGCTACCTTCCCTAGCCATTCGCATTGAAGATTTGGAGGGCGGGAGCCCGCCGGCTCATTGGGATGGCAGCGGCGGCGGAGGCTACCTTTCCGTCGCCATTCGCGGTCGCTGCAGGTAGGCGGCTGGGGGCACTTCGACGCGATGTGATGTTCGCGACGGCGAGGGCTACCATCCGTAACCATTCGCAATGGCGCGCACTCCTCGACAAGTGCGCGCGGTGTCACTGGGCTAGAGTGCGTGACTCCACACACGCGCGCAAACTCGCGTAGGGATGGGATCCCGAGGTTGGGGACCATCTCTCTGGACCGCCGCTTACGACGACTCGCGGGGTGGGCGTTTACCGATCGGCGGGCGGATCGCCGTAACGCGACGCTCCGGGTGCGCATGTGCGGAGGCGGCATACTACCACCTTGTGGGCGCGCCGAGCGAAGAGGTCCATCGTGACGGCAGGGTGCCGCGGCAGGTATTCAAGGGCTCGGCCGCAAGCGTGCGAAAGGAGATGGGGACGGTGTAAAAGACACAGTAGTCGGCGGAATAAGGACAGCGAGGCCGTGTCTAACAATTATATAAATATGGGCGCAGACAATAATAATCATCGCATTTATCAGAATCGTTACCGCGTGCACAATATACGTCACGTGACTTGCAAATTGTAATTTATTTACTACAAAAATAAATAAAAAACAAGTTCTTCTAATCTTTGACCGCGGATTTTATTTCCCCACGTACGCCTGCACACATTGGCTAATAATTAAATAAAATATCATGAAATATGTATCATCTGTTACTGGTGAGTACAATGATTTCAGGACTATCGATTGTGGTCCTTCTAGTCAGTAGTATAGGTTTTATCGTACATAATGATATCGAATTTAATCTCAATCTATGACTTTTCTTTGTCATTGCTCCTACCTAACCCAAGATATTTTGCGTTCGACGTATCGCCAAGACGAACACCTACCGACCCAACCACCTGACTCGCAGATAAATCTCCGGCGGCTCACATTACCCCGCATACTTTTATCAAAACACCTTCATCACCACTTATCTATGACAGGAGAGATCTTTCCTTCATGTCAGCTGAGAAAGAAGCATCAGAAGAAATCTTCATATCGCTTGTGCCGTTGGTAAATAGTACTACATTCTTAGTGATTTTAATATTGCTATTTTCGCTGCATACCAATCAATGGTTGTCAAAATCATTTTACTTTAAGCAAAATACATTAGCGTAACGAAATAAACAAATGCGAATAAATCAAATTTGGTAAATATCCTGTCCACGGGAGGTCTTCGGACATACGGACAAACAAACGCACAAACGCATAACATGCATTAGACTATATGGCTCTTTCTACGTAATACTACAGACGGGCCAAAATCGGTGGGTCAGCCACGCGATAGCGAAACCTCGATAGAAGGGGGGGAAAACGTGTGCGGTCGGGGGACCCCCGTCAGGAATGAAGTTCCTTACGCTTTTACAAATATAAACACGTATATACAATTGATATATCGAGCGGCATGGCCGCCTCACGCGCCCCGCATTACGCGTTTTCGTTAGTGGTCGATTTCTACTAGTCGACTCCCCGCAAGCCGCGTTAAAGAACTTCGTTCCAAAACTTTGCTATACTTAATATAGCGAAATCCCTGATATACTTCTGCTTGAATTATATTTAAAACATTTTCCGTAGCATATTTGAATGCACAATGCGCCTGTGAATAGTTAAGCCTGTAAACAGGAAAGCCATTATTTAAAGTGGGAAACAAAATGCTGAATGTAATGTAACCTCGGCCGTAATGAAAAGTAAACAAAACAAACAAAGGGCAGCGCAATGAAATGGCTTGAAAACGGCAATAATAATTGTAAATAGTTCGGATTTGTTTCTGATACTTCTGGCATTTTCAATGGTAATTGGGATGAATGCATAAAATATTTATTGTATATTAAGTGTCCAACTGGCAAAACGACTAACCGTTCACAAATATTTTAACCTCTACTATTTATATAGTCGAACTTCATATTTGAAGCTTGAATATTTTTCAAAATATAAAATCGCTCGAAAACTCCTGAATGTACGATTTTAATTAAAGAAGTGAAAATAGCCAGCGAAACAACGCTATATGAAATGGAAGACTTGGCGGGAGAGGTGGAAAACAATCCCAATATTCGCTAGCCTGGGTAGTTATATTACATATATCGAGATTGGACTGCAGGATATTACATTTTCGGAGCAAATACAAGTTTCGACACTGCAAGCGGCACATATTGGCGAATATTGGCAAGGCGCTACTATGAGACTGCATGTGGCGCAAGGAATTATGACAGTAACTCGTTATTACTATAGGCCAATGGAGAAAAAACGAGACACAATTGTAAACATGGCTTTTTTACGTAGTGGTAACATACCTATTTATGAGTAAAAATTTCAAATTTAATAAATATTGGTTAGCATTTATTAAATTTGACGGAGTGACTCACTTTATTTAAAGTTATGATTTCAGCGTGCCATTGTTAGCCATGACAATGGAACGTGAATATTTTCATGCAATTGCGATTGTCAACTGTTACTGGCGAACCCGGTCACCCCGGAGTGTTTCAACCATCTTGCCGTTATATCACCCTGAGATGTGAAACACAGAGACACGAGGACGAAGGCAATCTAAGTACGAAGCTCCGCCTAAGCCTGTAAGAAACCTACACCTTACTACGGAGGCATCTATCGCACCATTCCCCCAGATGCAGTCAAATTTCTCCGACCTCCCGTTTGGTAGCGAGTTCGAAGTCGCTTGCGCGTTCTTCCACTTTAAGTGAGCGATAATTCTTTACTGGAACATGTCGCGGATACGAAACCCCCTTTACTCGGCTTGCCACCCGAGATCGAGTAACCAACGTATCGTTTCTAAAGATGGATAGCTTGAAGTATCTAACTACCCCCGCTTTCTTAAGTCGCAATGGGCTTCCAAACTCTCCCGGCTATTCGTTGTTGAGCAAGTGCCAGTAGGCCAATCAGTGCTTCAGACAACCATCCATCCAAAGTTTTCACCGATTGCATATGCCGTATTACCAAGATACACTGGGCTCAGATAATGCCACCGCATTACCGGGCTACAGGGGATCCCTCTTCAGGAAGGTTGCTAAGCAAAGGCAGGTACGCTGACCAGTGCCCATATATCCAGGATTGCCCGAGGTCTTCCCTCGGATCGGCCGCCATTACCAGCGGGTTTACATTAGACTCCAATATTTTCTTGCAATGATTATGCATGATTTCAAAGTTGTTATAATATGAAATAAACTGTCGAAATCGATTTGTATCAGCATTTAGGGATTTTTCTACTTCCTGAGTAATAGTTTTCTGTTAGTCTTTCCATTTAAACGTGAAAAATTTTCATTGAAATATGATGACAACAGTGGACGTCAGCGACTTCAGTCACTGCAAAAAAATACTGGTTGAAGATTAAAAACCGACTTATAAGCAGATCGATGGGACTCTCGAGGTTTCATACCTATCACATAAGTATCACTTCCAGGTGAGGAAGCTTTGCTCTTGTTAGGTCTCACAGTCACTTACAACAGATCAGAAACAAGCTCGCGTGAAGTGGGTGTAAAAAAATGATCACTAAACTTGAGAATGGCGTAAGTTGCAATATTTTTGTTGTTGTCACGGGAGATGACACCTGGGTCTATGATTACTATAATTCTTGTAAGTTGTACATATGCACCAGGGGATTTTCAATTTTTTTTTCGCTGTTCCTTAAAATTGCAGCTGCTTGGCGAGCGATCCATGTAACAAAGCAGGCAGGAACATGCTGTGCTGACTAACGAGCTATTGCGAAGCCTGTTATGCGAGACGAAATCTGGCGTACATATACCATTTGCCATGTTAATGTAATATTTTAAATAAAGCGTTTAATTTGATTTAGATTTTGTAATATAAATTACAAATTTTATATTTATTAATATTTATGTTTACATAAATTTAACAAAAATTTATATTTTTATGGTTAACAAGGAAACATACTAATGGTTTGTTGACGAATAAAAGTGAACTGTTAAATTATTTCCAGGATATTTCATGAAGGACAAATATGATTATTAGACAAGAAAAACCTAGAAGTAACTGGAAGGAGGACAACCGCAAGGGATTATCAAACTTCGACCAATATCTGAAACCGTTCGGTTTCCGTCGCGTCGTTATCAGGCACTCATACGATAACGCGTGTGGCTCGCGTCACGGCCGCGGACCACAGCAATCTCGGCCGACCCCGCTAGTTGCGTCTAGATCGGTCGTCATGTTCTAAAACAGAAATATTAAATAATTTTTCATCACCATCTATCGGCTTAAATTCTAATCACTTAGGTACAAGAAAGCGTGTGACGATACTCGATAGAACTTTAATATTTTAAAAACGGGTTCAAAATTTAATGAAAGACCTCTTATAGACGCATAGTGCCTTAATATGCTTAATACATTGGTTTGCTATTTTGGCAGAGGCGGCAGCCACAAACTTATCTGACTTGAAACAAAAGAACATACCAATATTCAACCAGTCCCTGCGCATTGGCCATAATTATCGCTTGCCGAAAGATTTTTTGAAATCGGATGTAACTTACTCGAGTTATCGTGCATAATACAAAACCCTGCAGGATTGTAAGACTTGGCCCCTCAGGGAGGGGGGGGGGATTAATACCCAAGGAATAATGCAAATAATATACAGAAATTGAGTATTGTTACGAAGTCAGATGACAGTTGTTTCCGCCAAATTGCGCCCGGCTAAATACTGTGTGCGTTATTTTAAATTATCAGTACAATGTAGTTAGAAATGCAGTACGGCAAGGGAAATCGCCCCCTTAAAATTCAACTAATTCAACTTCAAACCCGTTTCGAAGTATCAGGAGTTCACGTGGCTTGAGGAGATGTCGATACGATATCTCTAACTCCCTTTCGAGCGTTGATTTCCTTTTAAAATTTTGAACATCATAGCCTCATCTCTTTCATGCTGCATAATTTCGTTATTCCTTTCACGTGATTGGAATGACGCGCTATTGCCTGCGATGACTTCCTCTCCCAATATGAACTATTAATGACTTATGGTCTACCTGTATATGGAAATTGGCGAGTGTCAAAACTACGGGCGAACCCACCATCCGAGGATGTTTCAAGAAATTTATCGTTTAAATATCACCCTGAGATGAACGCAGACTATTCGATAAAAACAATCAACTCACCAAGCTCCACCACTGCCCGTCAGATGCAAACCCTTACGACAAGGCACTGGGCGAAGTCACTCAGCGGGCGACCTCGCCTCCTGATTCCCAGATTTAGATGGATTTCTCTATCCTCCCGTCTGGTCACGGGTTCGCAGTCGCTTGCGCGGCCTCTGCCTACTGTAAGGTACGTGGTATTCTTTGACTTGGAAATATCGTGGATCTGAGGCGTCCTTTACTAGGCATATATCCTCCGAGATCAGGTGGCCAACGGAACGTTTCAAATGATAGGTGCTACTAGGTCAACATTTACCCCTTGCGTCGTAGGGAACATTCATTCCTAGAACCTTCCGGGTCCCTGTCCATTAAGAAGTATGGCCTTTGAACCTACCAGTGCGTCAGCCGCCCAGTTCCGCCCGAGGTATTCCCCCAAATCCGCCGTACACGTATATGAACACTACACTAAATGTTACGGTTTAGGGCCCGTTAAGCATGTTATAATGGTAGTCCGCTCCGCTCTGAGAACAGCTGATACAAGGACGCGGCGTAAGGCCGCATGGCCGTCGAATCACAGCTTATTCGACCAAATTCGCAACAGCCTCATCGCTCAGTGCTCATAGATAAAGACCGCCTCCTACTTCCGAGCAAATCCTCGTGCCGAGCAAATTAATTTCAACTCGAAGCACTTACAAGTGTCGTTATGCACCGGGCCGGCAGGAAGAAACGCTCGCGACGCCCGACGCTACGACTAGCAGTAGCTTCGGCCTAACATGCAATTAAAACTGCGTCTGTGTCTAGATGCCAGGCCGACTGTTTCAGCGTGTACACATAAAGTTCGCCCCGGAGAGAATTATTCCCCAAGGCGCGCTTGTCCGCTGAAATTTCCCTCAACGCGCCGGGAAAAATCAAGTGGGTTCAGGGCCTAATTAAGGCACTATTCTGTGTTGTCTTCCTTGAAACAGTTTGATTTATATGTTTAGTTATTTAAAATAATACATTAGACTGGTTTATTGCAATAGGCTGTATATGTTCTTCTTCTTGCTGGCTGCGGCTGTCAGACGTTACATTTGGTCCAGTAATTATAAAAAAGTCAACTATCAAAATGGCGAAAATGTGGATTTATTTGCTTTTTCTTTCCGGCAAGACAAAAGTGCACGCTAAATTATAATTTTGTGTAATCCACAAAAAATATTTTTGTTCAGTAAATTTTATGAATATAGGTAAATCTCTTACCAGTTTTTCTGGTAGCGGATTGACATATCAAAATCTAGATTTCTATGCGGTTTCTATGCCATTTCAGCCACAATTCTAGGCACTATGTTAAATTATATCCAGAGTAGATACACTACCCTGAATTCCACGTATGTTCTACGGGCTGAATCCGCAAGGCTAAATTTTCGCCATTTTCAAGCATTTAATTTCAACCTTAATTTTTTTGTCGTCAGATTCAGGGCAGTGGCGTAAATGGTTATGGCAGAATACCGGGAATATCAGAAAGCCAATAAAAGGATTTACTGAACTAATTTTGTGTATTTTATTTGTAGAAACCCACCACTTGGCATAACAAGTAGTAATTATTTTTAGTTATCCTACCGTCTGATATTTTTTTGGTAGTTTTCTTTTCCCAAAATTAGTTTCAGCATTACAGTTGTGCTCCACTAATTTAAATACACATCAGCGGCTACGGGATAGGCGTTCTGTGCCCAAAACTTTGCCACAAGGCTGTGAGGCACACTTCATTTATTACCTTCATGGAGTGTACTGATTGGTGATTGTTTCCCTTCATTCGCCAGCTGTAGTTCACATCCCAGTTCTTCCTTCTTCATTCTTCCTTATGTTCCATTTGGATTTTGGCAAACTACCCTGTGCTCATCTTTCGTCGGTCTAAGGTAGGAATCCCTCATACTCACATATTCATACTTGTATTCCTTTTCATTCATACAGAAGGTATGATTATGACTAAGACTAAAATGGCATAATAACAGTGACTAATATATGAGCTTAGTGATTATCATGCTCAGTCTCATTCACATTAGTGCTGTGTCAAAAAGCACGAAGGTATGGTTCACGCACTTTTTGAAAATGCGGTATACATGCTACATGCTATTTTCTACCTGCTCGCCAGCTGCCAGGCGAGCAGACGGTCGCCGGGCCTGCAGCCGAGCGACAAGCGAGAGAGACTGCTCATACCCTGCTGTGAGTGAGAGGGAGAGTGCTTTGTTTCCGTGAAAAGAAAGCACTTTACCCTACTACGTCTGAGAAGCCAGATGTTTTTTGTAGCAGAATAAAAAGCATGCTTCTCTAGAATCGGAGAAGCCGAAGCATCGGCTTTCGACAGAAAGCAAAAATCCGCAGCATTAGTTCACATATGTACTCTCAGACATACCCATAACTCATTATTGCCAGAGGGGAGCGCCACGTTACCACAGCTACTCTAAACACGTTTAAATCATTTTGTCATTAACTTCCCAATAGCCGTAAAAGACGCCACTCTACACATGCATCTACTACTCTGAGCTAATGCATCCTAGTTTCGAAGCAATTAAAGACCGGTTAAGACCACAATCTCACGTGCATCAATCGGTGATTCCAAGATCAAATCGCGTACGCATATAGCTTGTTAAAATGGCGAAAATGTACTAAAATCGAAGTATTTTTTAATTAAATTGGGCGCCATTAGCGTGAACTGCCGAGTAGTTATAATATCGGCTGACTGGAGACGGCTAGGGGCTACCGATGGCAGATACTCATAATACTCAGTACGCGTTACTTCCGAATTGAATAATGTCTGGTAGTGGAAAAGAGAAAGAGGCCAGAGCCAGTAAATATTGAGTCACTATGCTTTTAGAGTCAACCAAGACAGGTGGTCACTATTGTCAGGTAAGAAAGAGTATAATTATTTAATATTAGGGTTTAGTTTCGGAAGACGGCATGTGTAAATCTGTAACCACATAAATCTCCCGTTGGTGTAATACCTCGAATAATAAATTAAAGTATAGTTACATGATGCTATTGGCAAATTACAAATTTATAGGAGAATTAACAATACATCATGAGAGAAGTGATGATTTTTCGGTAGCCGATGAGATTTTTCACATTAGAATCAATTATTGCAACAAAAAGATTATTGTTAACTTTCAAGTCTTACAGACATTCAATGATTATATAATATATTCGGTGGTAAAATATAGCGATTATAGCTATTTTAAAAAAATATATATTTAGGTTTGTCCATTGTGTCCTGTTTTCATAGCAGCGATGCGGTGATCTGCAATTGAGAGTAGTTTTTCTGAATCAGAGGGGTTAATTTCTTTAGGGTTCACCATTCGGGTAGATTAGCTTCAGGGGTGAAATTTCACAACGATAATATTGTGTACTCCCTCATATGAAATATACAAGATCTTTACTATCTGCTGTGCCTTCAATCTTCGATGAGCCTAATGACCCATCGAATATTGAAGATACTTCAGGTCACAGTTTTTGTTATTGTTAGCTTTGTTATGATATTAAAGGCTTCCTTATGTACGGGTCATCCTCAACGCTGTGCTGACCGATCACTTGCCGATGTTTAAATAGAGCTGTCCATTTTTTCACAGTCCTATACGATGGACACGGTCCTCCTAACGTCTCTTGTAGATCACATGGACCTGAGTAGGCGTTAACCTCTTTTGTGAACGTACTTGATGACTCAATATTGTCCGTTTTTCAAAATCACGCTTACATGCACAGTGAAAAGTTCAGTGGAAGGAAACAAATAACGAAAGATGATTGGCAGTTAGTACACCGATATTTGAATGTAGACATAATAATGTGACAATGTTACCCGTGAGTAAAAACGGGAGCTTCACTTTGGAGCTGTTAAATCATAGTATTATGCCAGGCGCCTTTTCATTTTATCATCTTCTATCCAACCTTAAACGAAGCCACGAGAAATCGCCGACATCTAGAAGACCACCTACGTCGGCTGTGGAAAATAATAGTTGCACGCATCCTTCCATTGTAAATGTTACACACCAGGTCACTAAGTTCCAACAAGTGCAACCATTAGTTTCGTCTAAAGGCAGTCTAACTGCAACTGTACCTTCACGCTCGTATAGCGGATTGTAAAGAAGTTAAGGTAACTAGCGGCATCGGCCGTAGGCAAAAGTAAACAAAGTCCACAAATTGTAAAGTCGACTGAGGGGCCAACGTGCCAGAAGCCATTGCATCGCGCCGACGCTTCTCAATGTGAATCCTCAACTTTCTAGTATAAATAACGCCGCCGGCGTCGCCCACGCGGCCTCCGCCCTCCAAACTCCCCTTTCTCTACTTTCCTCACATGTAGCAATACGCGTGGAGGCACTTTAGTGTAAATACTCACTATCAGTTTTGGAAATCGGATCACGGATCTTCTAAAAGCAGTGATAAACATATTTAAAACATAAGTTTACAACTAATATCAAACGACGTGCTACATAATTTCCATTTACTGAGAAAGAGCAATGGCGAGTCTAGAATTCTATAAGATTAGGTAATAGAATAGTTATCCAGCAGTTAAATAGCATATTCCATCGTTAAACATCAAACAAATAAAAAAAACTCGAACACATCAAAAATGTAATAATAAAAATCTAAATGAAATTTCAATCTACGATTTTAAAAATGAAGAATACCATTATGTTTGATAATATACTTACTATTATTATTAAAATGAACGAACAGCTAAAAGAACTTCATTTACACAGAAAATACGCATTCTAAAATCCTGACAATAGAATCAATCTGATTCTTGAGTGATTGATGAATTGCTAGTAAGTTAAGTGAGACCTGTGAACTATTTAGGCATAAATTAATTATCTAATGTATGGGATCCACGTTTTTCGTGTTCTGTATGGGGCTAGGAGAAATTATGTTATAATTTTTAGTCCATTTTAAAAACGTGGTAAATTAAAAAAAATATTTTATTTAAATAATTATTTTCTGCTTTTTAGTCTTAACATTTTAAATATAAGACTCATTCATGGCGCTGCAGGTTCTAGTTGTCACATTCTATCCATTTCCTTCATTGCACCTTCATTGCACGGGGTCTTACCACGTAGTTTTGAGCAATCGAGCTCCTCTATTCTTAATCCATCCAATGATATGACACGACTTGATGTGACATATGCCTGTCTTTTAGTCAATAGTACAGATTCGAGGTATACTACAGCATGGTCCACTGTACATCCTCGCATTTTATTGACTGTGCAGGCCCAACAGATATTAGTGGGATCTGTGTTCGCTCGATTGGTCAATTAGTTTTGTTCCACGATACGTAAATTTAATTAACTAAGTTTTTGTATTTCAAACGAGTCACAAATTCCTTTTTTTAAATTTTGTAAGGACGCTTGGAAGCCTTCGTTTCTAGACAGAGTTTTACGCTAGGATTTGCTTGCAGCGTAATTTGGACCGCCACTGCTAGATGGCGCTGTTCATTGATTATTAGTGAAATTCGATCTTAAAATGAACTAAAAGTATACTGTATTGTATTGTTTCCAGAACCAAATTTGTTTGCAAAATTTCAGCGTGATCGGGTATCACGAAGTCAGTTTAAAATCGATTGCAAGATTTGTACCGTACAGACAAACATAAGTTCAAGAAAGCGACCCAATAAAAACGTAGTAACGTAATTCGGACCTCCACTGCTAGATGGCCCTGTTTATTGATTATTAGTAATAATGGAACTTAAAACGGACTAAAAATATACTGTGTTATATTGTTTTTAGAACCAAATTTATTTGCAAAATTTCACGTTATCGGATATCGGGAGATCAGTTTAAAATCGATTGCATGATTTGTACCGAACCGACAAACTGACGTAGGTACATGAAAGCGACCTAATAAAAACGTACTAAAATGGCAGAAACCCCATTATGCCCCAGAAAGTGCCCCCTTAAACTGTGTGCATATGTAGAATTAAACATATGAATAACGATAATCGCTGGATTTAAGAAACTTGTTCAATCGCTCTTTGAACTGGTTTATATTCACCGATCTAATCGTCTTCAACTCGACATAAATTCGTCCAGGGATTTGTTTGAAACGCTGTTTTGGCTAGTTTTAAAGAGTTTTCAGGAAAATTAGTATTGACACAAAGGTAGAGCATATTAGGGAGGTCACTTCTGCTATAATGTCCTTGTAGCACCATTTACGTCTCAATCAGGCTAATTAAGTGTGGGTAGTTTCAATGTTGATGGTATCTCCTTAAATCCTTGGGATTTTGGCGAAATATCTCTAGGTTTATTCCAGAAACTGAATATCATTGAAAAAGTACGGAATCCATATTTCAAAACCATTTTTTAACAATGGCTTGATGTTTTGTAGATTTTCAGCATTAGCTCTGACGTTAAATTTATTAAAGCTTTTTAAATTAAATATATTTTTAAATTACATATATTTGCCCTTTTATGTAGTTATGACTGTGATATATGGTTTCCATTGCAGGTCACTCAATATGGTTACACCGATGATATGATAGATATGATGGCATTTTGTGGATTGATTTTCCAGAAAATATATGACAACACTTTAAATTTCTAAAAGTCTATCTATCAAAATACATAGTTTGCTTTTTTAAGGTTTTATTAAACTTAATTCTGCTTTGTTTTCCTTGTCATGAATATCACAAAAAAATAATTATATTTAAAACCACACAAGAAATTGATGATTATTCACACATTTTCCAAACAATAAAAGTAAACGTTTTCCAGACGAACACGTACGAAACGGATTTAGGCAATGTAAAAGCGTCCTTATTGGCCTCTTTTTGCGTACCATACGAGATTAATTTACCACTTGAGCTTGATTTATTTCTGATCCTATTTATTTAATACCCGACTAAATAAAAAAAAACCGTTTCGTTTGGACACGAATGGGATCCTGTGGTAGGTTTAAATTAGTGTTCATTGAAAAGCCAAAATATTACAAATATTAGTGGGTTAAGTGGAAATAACAGAAAAAGTAGTGATATAAATCGGCAACTTTGGCCCGTTCCGTGATTGGTATTCCCAGATATCCAAAATGGGTTAAAACATATTCCATCAAGTTTCTCTCATCACCACGATTCCAAAAATACCCATATATTCTAACTATTGGTCTAACTATTGGTCTTGTTCTAACTGCTATTGGTCTTGTTCTAACTGCTGCTTGTTCTAACTATTGGTCAGATTCTCCTCCAGGCCAAGTAAACCAGGATACAATTGCAGCAGCACCCAAATCGCTTAAAACCTATTAAAAGGAGTTTCTCTCATCACCACAATTACAAAAAATACTCATATACGGTATGGTTGCTCTACATATTGGTCAGATCGTCCTCCAGGCCAAGTAATCAAGGATACACCTGCAGCAGCACTCAAATGGCTTAAAACCTATTCCAACAAGTTGTTCTACCTATTCGTCAGATCTTCCTCCGGGCCAAGTAAACCACTATACACTGCAGCAGCACGCGATTGACTTGACACCCATTCCAACAAGTTACTCTCATCTTCACAATGCCAAAAATACCAATATACGATATGATTGCTCTACTTATTGGTCAGATCTTTCTCCAAGCAAAGTAAACCAGGATACACCTGCAACAGCACCCAAATGGCTTAATACCTATTCTGACAGGTTTCTTTCGTCATCATGATTCCAAAAATACCCATATACCCTATCTAATGGCCAGATGCTCCTCCAGTCCAATAGGCTGTCCACCCAAAGTGGTTTAAAACCTATTCCAACAAGTTTATCTCGTCGCCAGGATTCCAAAAAATACCTATATACGCTATGCTTGCTCGACCTATTGGTCAGATCCTCCTCCAGACCAAGTAAACCACGATGCACCTGCAGTAGGATCAGCGGGACTCAGATCGAATTTGCTGCCACCTGGTGGTGCTTATGGTCATCCTGAGAGGCACCATACCAAATTTGGTGAAGATCGGTCAACGGAAAGTCTTCGGACATACCGACAAACGCAAAAATGCACAGCATGCATTATATGGCCCGTCCTACATAATATTACCGTCAGCCCAAAAAAATGGAAAACAATAGACAACAAAAAGCCAAAATATTTAATTACGCTCAATGAATTATGACGAAAAAGCAAATAGCAAATAATGTAAATGACTGACGTTGGACTTGTACCTGCGTATAAAGAAAATAAACGGAATTGAAATTTATTGCTTTAGGGGTTGTAGCGAGATGGTCTTTTCGCTCAGACTATTAAAATTTATGGTGAATGAAGAGATATATTAGATTGTCTTGCTCCTTAGGACATTATATATATATAAATATATGCATATTTCGCATAATAATAGACATAGTTGCGATATCACGACGCTAGGGAAAATATGGCTATGGTTAGTCATGAATAACATTTTCTTTATTCTTATATGATAGCCATTTCCCATAATTACGGAATCAAATTAATGTAGTTGAAGTTTTATTTTTCGCTGAAAAATGTAATCTTACTCGCATTCCAGTAATTGTTGAAATTGCTATAAATATAAATGATGTAAAACAAATCCAATACAAATGTATATTCAAACTGGGGCAGGGTGAAAATCCAAGGGTTTGTCAAACTTCGGCCCATATGATTATTTTCTTGTATATATGTATAATATATTAAGATGTTCA